>JAOTQR010128144.1:0-22604 GCA_025774065.1 Solanum ossicruentum
CCCTATAAAAAAATTAAAATTTATTTTGTACAAAAATTTTAAATTTTAAAAATTTTAATTTTTTACTCCACCCCACCACCAACGCCCTACCCGTACCCCTACTTCCAAAATAGAAATTTAAATATTTATTTTTAAAAGTATTTCAAATTATAAAATATTTTCATGTCAAAAATTAGAAAAAAATTCTTGAAGATTAGTATTAGAAAGAAGAAAAAAAAGATCTTTTGATTTGCAAAATAACGATATATATAAAGGGTAAAATAGTCATTTCAACCCTTTTGTTTTTACTATTTTGGGCGTAAAAAAAGGCAATCACGCGCTGAAAATCATGCAGTGCACGCATTTTGCCAAGTAGGACAGTTGTGCTTAAATGATTGAAACCGGGCTAGTTGGAATGCTTGTTTGTGCCTTTTGAAAGTTGGAGTTCGAACTTGTGATTTGAAGACAAGTTAAAGGGCTAATTTATGTATTGTACCTTAAATAATTTGTGAAACTTTTTTATCGTGGCTAAATAATTTTATAGATAAATAGAGAGAAAAGAATGGGTATTATTAATTTGTGTACAGTATTAGTGACAGAAAGTAATGTCACAAATGATATATAATTAGTGACTAAAGTTTACACCATTTTACTACAAATATTATTATGTCACTAATACAATTACATAATTTTGGTGTCAAAATATTTTTGTATCTGAACTTAAACGAATCAGAGACAAATGAGGATTTGTCACAAAATGTCAATAAAATTAGTGATTAAATTAAGTTACCTATATCCGCAAATTCATGACTAATATTGCGTAATAATTACGCCAATTATATTTTTTATGGTAAAAGAACATTTTCGACGAAATTATTTTTATTGTTAAAAATACGTGAGTCATACTTTTGAGGATTGTCATAAATTGTCAACAATATTATTGACAAAGCTGATTGTCACTAATATCCTCAAATTTGTGGCTAAAATTACATAATAATTGGCGCCAATTCATTTTTTTGGTGGGAAAGCTTCTTAGACAAAATATTTCCTACGAAATTTGGTTTTTCTCACTAAAAATATGTTAACCGTGCATTTGAGGATAAAATCTAATTTTTGTCGTAAAAAATGCATATTAGGTAACAAAATTTTGAATGTAGCTAAATGATTCATGGCTAAATATCATACTTGTTGTAATGAGAATTAAACTCACTGCTTATGTCACGACCTAAGCCTAGGGTCTAGACGTGACACGGTGAATGGGAACCCGAAGGTACCCAAACAAGCCTCTTAGCATTTCAATCACACATCCTTGGGCACAGAAGAAAAGTTAACAATCAACAAGAGGTATAATAAAGAGGGAAGCAAGACTAACGGAAATCTTGATACTCATAAAGCCACAAAGAGTCAAGCTGATAGCATAAATACATCATAACATCCAACAACACCTCTAACATGGAATGGAGCGGGGGCCAAGACACTCTCCCGGCTCAACCTCATAATAACAAGTGTTGAACTTAAAGGAGTCTAAAAATAGCAAGAATAATGCAGATAGTGTCCTCGGATTTGAGGACGCACCAAAGCTTATCTTTGAAGTATCAACTAGCCACGCGAAGGATGATCAAAAGGTGCTCCGGTCCCTATATTGTAATATCATGTAGGCGTAGAGTATGTGTTAGTACATTTTAATGTACTAAGTATGTAGATATAATGCAATAAGGATATAAGCTTATATCGAAACGAGCCCAAAAAGTCCCCGAAAATGTGTCTTGGAAGTACCTGGAATCATAATTTTAATACATCTCAAATTCTATGCGTGATATCGAAATCTATCTTCATATTCTCGTTTAGGATGTCAAATTGAGTGGGACATAGGTCTAAACCCGATTTAAGAGAAACCGTATCAAAATTTGAAAATTGCAAAAATCGATTTCCAGTGATGTTTTCGTGCTCCTTGCACGATGCGCCAAGGTTGCCCTCAGTTCATTTTAGTGGCCAGTTTTCTATCTCAGTCCAAGACTTTTGGGTCTTGGGCCTAAGTGTTCCCATGCGTTAAAATGCGTATACATAGCCTTATTTCACCCTCATATCATTCAACACATTCCTAGATACTCACCCAAACACTTAGCCAATATTTCATCTCCTAAATTCAAGTTTGAAAACTCATCCAAATTTCAAGGTTCTCGCTCAACCTTCAAGTCTCTATCTCCAATCCTCATCAAGCAATTCTCCAAAGCCAAGGTATGTGGGTTTCTTTCATGGATTCCTTTCACCTATGATACGCAAGCTTTCTTTTACCTAAAATTGCATGATTTAAAGTTGATTTACTCATGGGTCTTATCTATTATGAATTTCACTGCATACTATGTTGGGGTTTCATGAAAGTGCGACTGTTTTTAGCATGTTTGAAGCTATGAAACGAAGATCTAATGTGAGATTTGATAAAGCGTTTTGATGTATATTGATTGAGGGTGTTACCAAGTATCTATTGATGGTTTTACAATGAATTTTCTCGCATGATTTTATTCTTGCATTTTATGATTTTACACTAGCACTACACACCCGCCAAGTGGTTAATAAAATGTCTGATTATGGTTTTCTTAATGAATTGAAGGATTAGTGCATGTCTTATGAGTTAAATGACTATATGATGATGAAAGAAATATATGTATATGATATTATCTCTATGATGTGGAGAAAATGACCAAGCCTCACTCGGGAGGTTGTAGGCCTAGGTAACCTTGTTGAGGGGTTTGTATCTCGATCGCCTCACTCGGGAGTTGGCAGGCCCTTGCAACCATGTCGAGGGATTTGTACCTTGATAACCACGTTGGGGGGTTTGTACTGCATCAACTACATTAGAGGGTTTGTACCTCATCAACCACATGAAGGAGTTTGTACCCCATGAGCCTCTCCAAGAAGGTGGTAGCCCTTGGATTTGCACTAAAGTGGTCTCTCCTTATACATGGATTATTTTCTATATAAGCATGGTTTTACTTCAAGCATCATTCATACATGTCATATTGTTATATGCTTATTCATTGCCTATGTTATGCATTTTTATTATGGTGCTTATCACTTGTTGCATTACATCCTACATAATTAGTACATTCAAACATACTAACGCATACTCTATTCCTACATGATGTAACTATATAGAAACTGAAGCTCTGCTTGAGCATCCCCATCCACGTAGCTAGTATGATTCACTTGAGCTTGTTCGTGAGTCCTCTATTTCGGGGTTGTCGCTTATTGTCTCATGCTATGTTCTAAGACTATTCTTTCTTTTATGTAAATATTGACTATGAGGGTGAGACCTATTTCTTGTTTTGGCCCCTTCTCTTATCTATGTAGTAGAGGTGTAGTTAGACATGTCATGTGTAATGTTATGAGCTTTGACTCTCTTTTGACTCTTGATGTTTATGTTATGGAAGTTGTCCCTTAGCCCCATTGTCCCTATTTTACTCTATTATTGTTATATTTTATTGCTTCCGCGTCCAAGGATGTGTAATGATATAATAAGAGGCTTGTTTGGGATACCTTTGGGTTCCCCTTGTGCCGTGTCACGTCTAAGCCCTAGGCTTGGGTCGTGACATATATATTCAAAGTACATAATCATAAGCAATGGAAATAAATAATCTCAAAATGGCATGCATGATCAATGCTTGAAAGAAAACATACTTGTAAACCATTCAACTTGCATAATACATAATACATGTGTAGGAAGAGACCCTAACTGACAAAAGTAAGACCAAGCAAGCAATAACTTGGAATCACGATGAATACTCATCATTCCTAAAGAGGTGGTCTACTTGCCAAGGTAAGCCATACTTCATCTTATAAAGCCTGTCCTCTTTCGATGAAGTAACCCTCCTTACGGGAACCCGTCCCATTTCGAAATGGATTTCATGATAAAGTGCACTAAATGGATCTACTAGTATAGCAAGGGTAAAGTATAATCCTTTGTTGGCACATATTTTATAGACTAAGGACCTTATATGAGGAACCATTGGGTCGAGCCCCCATCTAAAGTACTTAATCGGTGCGAAGTCTAATGTCACGAAATACTTGAAATAACCATAACTTTAATAACTTGTAAGAAACATGGAAACATGACATGATTAGCTATTAAACATGCTTGACCTCTTATGTTGACCTTAACTTGAAATATGAGAGTAGATCATAATCATTCATGAACCCTTACTTTAACATGAATGGCTCACAAGAGGTAAAAATCTTGAAATAGGGTTTAACTTGTAACTTGTAAAATCATAGATAGTTTTCATGAATTCAATACATACTGGAAGCTCTTAATCATCATATAGTCACTTCACTTATAAATCATGAAAAAGATCATCAATAACTTAAGAATTCTTGACTCGATATGTTATCAAATACTTGGTGGGTTCATGATATTAGTTCAAAATCATGCAATTTGAGAGTGAAATAAGATGAGAAAACTTAATGCAAATCAACCCACCAATATGTAGTAAAACCCTCATGTTGGGTACCTTAAAATTGATCATCAAAACTAATAATGTATCATAGTTTCATAGCTCAAAACATGCATAATCTTAATAGACAAAAATCAACTCATAGTGTATGCTTAAAATAGATATTCATGAGTAATCAATAATACTTGATAAAAACTCCAACATAAATCATGCTCAAATTTCATAATAAGAGATACTCATAAGTAATGCAACCTGAAAATATGCAATTTTCATAAAAAGAAAGATTGCGCTCTATGGGTGAAAGGACACAACGGATGAAACCCACATACCTCAAACTTGAGTTTTCTTGTAGTAAGATTGAAGGAGACTTGAAGCTTGGATTGAGTTCTTGAGGAATTAAGCTTGATATCATTAAATTTTAATGAGATATTTGGTTATGTCTTGGAGAGGTTTTTGAGAGGGAGTTTTAGTTATATAGAGTTGAAAAATGGTTAAATATGAGAGATTTCATGTTTAAATGGGTATGGGGCTATGGCCCCAATGCCCTTGGACAAAACAGAAAAATTAAGGAAAATGTTGCAGTGGACCGTGCCCCTAGAGTGACGCGGACACAAAATTACACAAGTTCGTGCCCCTAGTGCATCGCGACTAGGGTGCGGACAAACACTATCTCGCAAAAAATTAATAAAAGTTATTTTTCGGTATGGGTCTTCTAAAATCTGGGCTATATCTATTTTCCACTCAATTTTCTCCCCTGATCAAGAATATGATGTCGAATATTTGATATAAAGCACAAATGTTGAGATATGTAGAAATTACAAATATGAGAAATTTCAAAACACATTTTGCGGCATTTTAGCTTATCATATGAAACAAAATTGAACCAAATGGGACGGACTCTTTCATTCAATATTCTAGAATTACCACTTCTTGTACATCCTGCTGTCTCAGTAGTGACTCAAACTTTTACAACATTAATATTCGTGCCACCATCACCATCACTGTCAGCAGGAGCAAGTGTAGGAGGAGGATTGTTTGTTTCTTCTTTCTTTTTCCGCCTCACCCTTTTTTGCCTTTTGCTTTGTCATTATTATTACTATTACTAATTTATGGTGCTTACGTAGCTTTAACAACAACTAATTTTGAACAATATTTTGTTTGCTAAATTTGTGTTCCTTAAATTTTAGGGAAGGCACGTACTCCTAATCATCTTATTTATCATCATCGTCCATATTCTCATGATATTCACGATCATCAAGATTGATTAGTGGAGTCCTGTTGAACTTTTGAATAGGCTCTTTTCCTTTGGATAATATAGTGAAATTTTTCAAAGTGAAGAGTCAATTGACAACTATAGATTAGTCCTTTTTTATGTATATGTTGAATTCCTAAGCTTGTTTGTATTCGAAATACATTGAATTCGGTTTGTGAATAAAAAGTATACTAACTCTTGTGATCTATTATTTAAAGTAAATACTAGTGTTGGATATGTTACTGAGTCCTCAAATGAAAACAAGAGTATTGAACCATTGGATGGGTCAAATGACTTACGGAAGCTATAGAACAAATTGGTAAGAAAAGGTTTCACTTTGGCAAATACTAACAAATTATCCAAGGCCAAAGTGCAAGTTCCAAAGTTCATCAGGACTCCACTTATCAATCTTAATGATAGAGGACCTGGACGATGATGTTGAAGAAAATGACGAGGAGTATATGACTTCCCTAAAATCTGAAGAGCATAAAGTTAGCAAACAAAATGTTATTCCAAATCAGTTGTTGTTCAAGCTATATAAGCACAATCATTAGTAAAAGTAATAATACTGACAAAAGAAAAGGGAGAAAAGGACAATGTCAAAGAAAGAAAAAAGAAATAAAGAATTCTGCACTTGCTCCTGCTGGCGGTAGCGGTGATGGAGGAAAAAATATTAATGTGGCAAAAGTTGGAGTTACTACTAAGGCAGCAGGAGGTACAAGTTGTGGTAGTACTCGAATACTGAATGAAAGAGTCCATCGCATTTGGTTAAATTTTCTTGCATACGATAAGCAATCAGCTTAATTCAATTGCTTATATATTTTTTTTGTTGGATAAACCCCCTAAAAATTGAAGGTTATAGAATTGCGATCAATGCTTATTATACGCATCCAAATTAAATCAATTGGGATGTACTCTTTCATTTAATAGTCTAGAACTACCATTGCTTGTACTTCCTCAGTAGTTACTCTAAATTGTGCCACATTAATATTTGTTCCACTATCACCATCACCTTCAGCAGTTGTAAGTGTAGGAGGAGGATTATTTGTTTCTTTTTTTTCCACCTCACCTTTTTTCCCTTTTCCTTTGTCATTATTATTACAGTTACTAATTTATGGTGGTTCTATAGCTTTAATAACAACATATTTTTGAACAAAATTTCACTTGCTAAATTTTTGTTCCTTAAATTTCGAGAAGGCACATACTCCTCATCATCTTCTTTATCATCATCGTCCACATCCTCATGATCTTCACGATCATTAAAATTGATTAGTGGAGTCCTATTTAACTTATAAAGAGGCTATTTTCCTGTGGATAATTTGTTGAAATTGTCCAAAGTTAGTGTCAACTGACAAAAATAGACTAGTTTTTTTCTATGTATATGTTGAATTCCTTAACTTACTCGGGTTCAAAATACTTTTAATTCGCTTAGTAGGTAAAAGTGTACTAACTCTTCTGATCTCTTGTTGAAGGTTAAAGTAGTGATGGATATGCTAGTGAGTACTCAAAGAAAAATAAATGTCACGATCCAAACCTAGGGCCTAGACGTGACACAACGAATGGGGATCTGAAGGGACCCCAAACAAGCCTTATAACATGTCATTCACACAACCTTAGTCACGGAAGCAAAATAAACATCACATGATATAATAAAAGGGAAGCGGGACTAAAGGAAAGTCTTGATATTCATAAAAGCATAAAAGAGTCAAGCTCATAGCATTTGTACATCATAATATCCAACAATACCTCTAATATAGAATGGAACGGGGTCCAAGACACTCTCTGAGCCACCCTCATAATAACAAGTGTTCAACATAAATAAGTCTCAAAATAGTAAGAGTAACATAGATAATGTCCTCAGACTTAAGGACTCACTAAAACTTGTCTCCGAAGTACCGAACTAGCCACGTGGAGGATGATCCAAAAGTTGCTCCAATCCCTATATGGTAATATCATGTAGGCATAGAGTAATGCGTTAGTATGTTTGAATGTAGTAAGTATGTTCTATGCAATGCCACAAGACATAAGTCAATGGAGTCAAAATGCATAATCATAAGCAATAGATATATAATCTCAATATGGCAAGTATGATCAATGCTTAAAGTAAAACATGATTGTAAATCATTCAACTTGTACAGTATATAATATATACATGGAAAGAGACCTTAACCGACATAGATCGAGTGGGCTACCACATGGAATCCGAGGCATGACACCGCCTTGAGAAGGTGACTGAGGCATGGTACCCCCTCGACAAGGTGATCGAGGCATGACACTCCCTCAATAAGGTGACCGATACATGACATCCCCTTGACAAGAGGCATGACACCCCCTCGACAAGGTGACCGAGGTATGACACCCCCTTGACAAGGTGACCGAGGCATGACACCCCTTTTACAAGTTGCCAAGGCATGACACCTCAATTGACAAGGTGATAAGGTGACGAGGTATGACCGAGGCATGACACCCCTTGACAAGGTGTGTCTTACTTACAAAGGCAAGCAGAACATGATAACATGAGCAGATTATAATTATACATGCATCCTTACTATAACATGAATGGCTCACAAGACTTAAAAAATGTTGAAATAAGGCTTAACTTGTAACTTGTAAAATCATAGATAATTTTAATGAATTCAATACATACTTGAAATCCCTTAATCGTCATATAGTCACTTGACTTGTAAATCATGAAATAGATCATTAATAACTTGAGAATTCTTGACTTGACATTTTATCAAACACTTGGTGGGTTCATGATACTAGTTCAAAATCATGCAATTCGAGAGTGAAATAAGATGAGAAGACTTAATGAAAATCAATCCACCAACATGTAGTAAATCCCTCATGTAGGGAACCTTAATATCGATCATCAAAAGATCATAGTTTCATTGCTCAAAACATGCATAGTCTCAATAGAAATCATGGTATAAACTTGAAGTAGATAGTCATGCATAATCAATCAATATTTCATAAAACCCCAACATAATTTATTCTCATAATTCATAAAAATAGATACCCATAAGTAATACAATTTGAAATCATGCAATTTTCATAAAAATATAGATTGGGCTCCATAGATGAAAGGACCAAACGGATGAAACCAACATACCTCAAACTTGGATTTTCTTGAGATGAGCTTGAAGGAAACTTAGAGTTTGAAGTGAATCCTTGAGTCCCAAAGTGAACCTTGAAATCCTTGAATTTGGAATGAGATATTTCGTTAAGTCTTGGAGAGGTTTTTTTGAGGGTTTTGAGTGATATATAGTTAAAAAATGGCTAAGTATGAAAAACTTTACGTTTAAATAGGCACGGGGCTATTACCCCAATACACTTGGACGGAATAAGAAAATTGGGGCAAATATTACACTGGGTCCATGTCCAATCTCCAATGCGGACCAAATGTGAGGAGCAACTAACACTAATCCGTACCCCTGGTGCATCACGACCAAGGCGCGGATAAATACTATCCCACGAAAAATTAGCGAAAATTATTTTTCTCTACGGGTCTTCAAAAATCTAGGCTATACCTATTCCCCACTCAGTTCTGCCCCCTGATCAAGAATATGAAATTGAATTTTTGATATCACGGATGAATTTTGCGATATATGAAAATTGTAGTTATGGACAATCTGAAGCACATTTTGGGGGCGTTTCAACAAAAGTATTGAACCATTGGTTTGATTGAATCACTTATGGAGACCATTGAACAAATTGATAATAAAAGGTTTCACTTTGGAAAATTCTATCAAAATATCCAAGGCCAAAGAGCATGTTCCGAAGTTCATCAGTACACCACTAATCAATCTTCATGATCATGAGTGTCACAACCCAAGTCTAGGGCCTAGACGTGATATGGTGAAAAAGAAACCCGAAGGGACCCCAGTCAAGCCTCATAGAGTGTCATTACACATCCTTGATCGCGGAAGCAATAAATCAAGCATCAAAAGATAAAAGAATGGGGAAGCCAGGGGTAAGGGGAATCACTTCCATATCATCTTAATCAAGAGTACGAGTAAAACATATTATAGATGCATAACATGTCCAATAACACCTCTAATATATATATAAAAGCAGGGACAGGAACAAAGTAATTGGGCTCAGTCTCATAGTCAAATGAACAATAAAGAAGAATGTCTCAATACATAATAGGCGAAACATAGACTAAGGTCCCTAAAAAGGAGGACTCACCAAATAACTTGAGTAGTGTCGAACTAGCAACGTGGGGAAGAGGATGATTAATTTGGACATCGGTTCCTACATGCTGACATCATGTAGGCATAGAGTATGTGTTAGTACGTTTGAATGTATTAAGTATGTAGGATGCAATGCAACAATAGATAGACACCATAATCAAAATATATATTGTTAAGCAATAGATATAATATAATAACATGGCATGTATGATCTATGCTTAAATAAATCATGCTTAAGTAATTCATGCTCATATAGGATGTCATTTGTGAAGAATAGACCAACTAGATTTCCAAAGTATGAACCCTTTTGTCGGTTGATGATGATGTCACCCCAACATCCTAGTGGTGCGGTACAAACCCCTCACATGGTTGATGATAATCACACCTTATCATCCTAGTGGAGAAGTACAAACCTCTCACATGGTTTGATATGTACAAACCCCTCACATGGTTTGATATGTACAAACCCCCACCTCGGTTGATGAGTTCAAACCCTCACCTCGTTTATCCAGTTCCTTAGTGCCCCCCACATTGGGCATGGTCTAATGCAACACTTTTATATAGAATTTATCATATACATAAGCTCATTTCATCATCATCATCATATAGTCATTCATATCATATCTCATGCTTTAGACCTTTAATTCCACAAGAAACCCTAGCCAGACATTTTATCAACCAGTTGGGGGGTGTGAAATGGGGGTAAAAAACCATGCAATTTAGAGATGAAATCATGTAAGAAAATCTACTGTAAAACTATCAACCAACACCTTGTAATACCCCAAGACATTCACATCAAAACCCCTCATCAATTCCAACATTAGATCTAAGATTTAGAGCTCAAAACATGCTAAAACAACCATATTTTCATTAAGCCAAATCACTATACAGTAAATTTCTTAATATACAAGATCTAAATGTAAAATCAACTTTAAATTATACAAATTGAGTAAAAAGGAGATTAAGGTACCATGGGTAGAAGAACCCAATGGCTAAAATGTATATACCTTAGCTTGGAGATGACTTGGTGCAGATTGGAGATAGAGACTTGAAGCTTCAAGAAGAACCTCGAAGGAGAACTATAGCTTTGGATGAGGGTTTGGAACCTGAGTTTAGGGAGTGAAAATGTGACTAAGTCTTTGAGTGAGTATTTCAAAATGTTTAGGATAATGTGAGGGTGAAATTTGGCTAAGTAAAGGTAAAAACACGGTTGGGAGCACTTAGGCCCAAGACCCCAAAGCCTTGGACCGAGATAGAAATCACTAGCAACAACATACAAAGCTCCGCGACATAAACGTATCGCGGAGGCCAAATTAACACATATCTGCCACAGCTGCCCATCGCTGTGCTGTCATAGATCGTCTCTGGAAGTTGAAATTTTAGAAATTTGAAATTGTGATTCGATTGCTCAAAAATCGGGGTTAGACCCTTTCCCCAATAATTTTGACCCCCTGAAAATGAATATGAATTCAGATTTTCCAAATAATGAATGGGTTTTGAGACATATGAAATTTTAAATTCTGGGCATTCCGAGGCATGTGTTCGGGAACTTTTTGGGGTCTTTCCAATAGCTCCCACTTGGGAACATTCGTCCCCAAATAAAAAAGAGACGTACAAGACAAGAATGATCATAAACAAACTAGCCACAACTAAAGTGTAGCATTACATTTAAAACACCATTTTCAAAATCTTAATGTAAATGTAAAATCATCATAACCTTGCCAACTTAAACGTGAATGCATATGCATGACATAGGGGTTGAAACATAGGACTTGAAAGCACATAAGGGACTTAGAATTAGTACCTTAGGATTGTGTGGAGTGGAAAATATAAGGATACCATTTTTGCATATCTGCTTCGGCCTCTCAAGTAGCACTTTCGATTTATTGGTTCATCCAAAGAACATTAAAGGATGCCACTTCCTTATTCCTCAATCTCTTCACTTATCTATCTAGGATCTTAACTTGAACCTCATCATAGCTCATGTTATCCTCAATAACACCCACAAAATCAAGAGGCACAATAGCATTAGTGTCACCAACATATTTTCTCAACATTAAGACGCAGAATACCGGGTAAACCAAATTCGTTTCACTAGCCAACATCAATTCCTAAGCTACTTTGCCAACCCTCCTCAACACCTCATAAGGACAGCATATCTAGGACTCAACTTCCCTTTTTTACCAAAATAGACCACACCTTTCATTGGAGAAACTTTCAAGTAAACTCAATCACCCACTTCGAATTCAAGGTCTCTTCTTCTCACATCGACATAATATTTTTGACGAGTTTGGGCTGTTCTCAACCTTTCCCTAATCATCTTAACCTTCTCAAGAGCCTCTGTAACTAGATACAATCCCAATAAAGCCACCTCTCCAACCTCAAACCAATCGACCGGTGATCTACAATATCTCCCATAAAGTGCGTCAAAAGGAGCCATATTGATGTTAGAGTGATAGCTATTGTTGTAGGCAAACTCAATTAGTGGAAGCTGATCCTCCGAACTACCTTTAAGCTCCAAGACACAAGCCCTAAGCATATCCTCATGTGTTTGAATGGTTCTTTCGGCTTGGGCATCCATTTGAGGGTGAAAGGCCGTATTAAGGTGAAATTTGGTACCAAGACCCTTTTGAAAAGACCTCCAAAAGTGTGAAGTGAATTATGCACCATGATCCGATATGATGGATAAAGCAATCCCATGTAACCGCGCTAACTCATGGATGTACAACCTTGCATACTCTTTGGCCCCATAGGTGGTCTTAACTAGTAGAAGGTGAGCTAGTTTCGTCATCCTATCAACCACCATCGAAATAGAATCAAAACCTTTTCTAGTCTTGGGCAACCCAACTACAAAATCCATGTTATTCACCTCCCACTTCCATGTGGGAATCTCTATGTGTTGGGTTAGGCCATCCGGCCTTTGATGCTCGATTTTGACTTGTTGACAACTATGGCACCCGGAAACAAATTCTACAATGTTCCTCTTCATGCCTCCCCACTAATACACATCCCTCAAGTGTTTATACATTTTGGTGGAATAGGGGTGGGTTGAGTAACAAATATTATCGACCTTATCAAGAATTTTCTCCCTCAAATCATCAAAACTAGGTACACATAACCTACCTTTGTACCTAAGACACCATCCCTCCCTTTGGAGAAAACCTCTACTTTTCCTTCTTTCACCAAGGCCTTCAATTAAAGCAAGGAGGGATCTGGATCTTGTTTTTCTATCACCTCATTAACCAAAGAAGATTTAGATCCATTGACAACAACAACACCACCATTACCCATAACTTCCAACCTAACCCCCAATTTAACCAATCTATGCACCTCCCCAGCCATCTCCCAGTCACCACCATTCATATGAGCTAGGCTACCCATGGATACCTGACTCAAAGCATTTGCCACCACATTTGCCTTACTTGGGTGATAATGCACACTCATGTCATAATCTTTGAGAAGTTTTAGCCACCTTCTTTGTCTCAAGTTGAGATCGTTTTGAGTGAAGACATATTGAAGGCTCTCATGATTGGTGAAGATATCAACATGCACCCCATACAAGTAATGACGCCAAATCTTTAATGCAAACACAACGGCGGCCAACTCTAGATCATGGTTAGGGTAGTTCATTTCATGTACCTTGAGTTGTCTAGAAGCATAAGATATGAGCTTACCATTTTGCATTAGCACACAACCCAAACAAACTCTAGGTGCATCAAAATAGATAACAAAACCCTCAAGCCCATCTGGTAATGATAATATAAGAGCGAATACAAGCCTATCCTTCAATGTTTGAAGCTTCTCTCACATTCATCGGTCCACACAAAGATAACCTTTTTTTGAGTCAATTTGGTCAGAGCGGAAGCAATGGAGGAGTGCCCATTCACAAATCTTCTATAGTAACCTGCAAGGCCCAAGAAGCTCTTGATATCTGAGGGGGTCAATGGTCTAGGCTAATTCCTAATCACATCGGTGTTCCTAGGATCCACTTTTATACCATCGCCGACACCATTTGACCCAAGAATGCAACCTCCTTCAACCAAAATTCACACTTTTCATACTTGGCATACAATTTCTCCTCCCTCAACTTTTGCAACAGAACCCTCAAATGACTCATATGCTCCTCCCTACTATGCGAATAGATCAATATATCATCAATGAAGACCACAACAAAGGAATCAAGATAATGCTTGAAGATCCTATTCAATAGATCCATGAAGATGGCTGTGTATTGGTCACCCCAAATGAGATCACAACAAACTCATAATGCCCATATCTAGTCCAGAAGGTTGTCTTAGGAATATCATACTCTCTCACGCTCATTTGATGATACCCGGACCGAAGATCAATCTTAGAGAAGAAGCTAGCCCCTTGCAATTGGTAAAACAAATCATTAATCTTTGGAACAGAATGTCTATTCTTTAAAGTGACCCTATTGAGTTGTCAGTAATCAATGCACATCCTAAGTTACCCATCCTTCTTTTTCGCAAACAACACCGGAGCACCCCAAGGTGATTTACTTGGTTTATAAATCCCTTTTCTAAAAAATCTTTCAATTGATCTTTTAACTCCTTCAACTCTGCCGGGGACATATGGTGGGGGGAATAAAGATAGGTTGAGTATCGAGAAGGAGATATATGCCAAAATCTATCTCCCTTTCGGGAGGGACACTAGGAAGGTCATTTGGGAGGACATCAAGAAACTTTTTTACAATGGGGACCGACTCAATGGAAGGTACTTTGGACTCCACATCTTTAACCCTCACAAGATGATACAAACATTCCCTAGAAATTAACTTATAAGATTTAATGCATGAAATAAATCTGCCCTTGACCACCACATCTTGACTTTCCCATTTAAGGATAGGTTCATTAGGAAATTGAAACTTGACCCAATGGGTTTTACAATCAACAGAAGCATAATACGCATGAAACAAATCCATCCCAAGTATGGCATCAAAATCTAACATGTCTAATTCAATAAGATCACAAGGCAAAAAATTATGCAAAACGCAAATAGGACATCTCCTATATACTTTTCCTATCAACAATAGAGGCACCAATAGGAGTGGACACTTCATATGACTCATGCAATAACTTGGGGACAACACGGAACTTTTTAGGAACAAAAGGGGTAGCAAATAGTGGCACCCGGATCAATCAAAGTATATACATCAAGATCAAAGATTTTCAACATACTGATAACAACATTTGGGGACCTCACCAATCCCTTGACTCCTATGTAGAGCATAAAATTGATTGTGCCTTGGGCACCACCTTGAGGACCACATCTACCCAATAGGACAACATTAGCACCCCAGACTTTGCCACGGTTTCTTAGGCAATCTACCTTCTTATGCCCAAGCTCCCAAAAACCTATGAATGCGTTAAAATCTTTCAAACATGGGCCTCTATGATTCCTTCAACATCTAGGACACCCATCAATAGGAGCCACACCACCTAACACCTTGAGGCCTAGGGAAGTCATAAACAAACCCCTTTTTAGTAGCATGAGGAGGCCCTTGGCCTTGATGAAATCTATTTGAAACTTACCCTCAAACCGGGACCTCTTGGCCTCATGCCCCCTTCTCTTCCTCACCATTTCCTCCTCCATTTTCTAAGCATATGTCATTAACCGAGACAAGTCCATATTGCTAATTAGCATGATAGACTGGCATTCTTCACTTACCAAGTTAGAGACCCCATCACGAACTTATTCATCCTAGATTTAGGATCGACCACCAAATGAGGAGCATTAATTGAAAGTTGATTAAACTTTAGGGCATACTCCCTCACGCTTATAGCTCCTTCTTTCAAATTCATAAAATCCACCAACTCAACTTCCCTAAGCTCAAGAGCGAAAAATCGGTTAAGGAAAGCCAATTTGAACTCCTTCAAAAGCACCACATTACTAATCCCCTTCTCACCCTTCCATTGATCATACCATATTTGAGCTACCCCTTTGAGTTGTTACGCCACCAACTCCGCCTTTTCATTCAGCCCAATACCTATGATATTTAAGATTTTGTAGACCTCATCAATGAATTGTTGTGGATCTTCATCCACCTTTGACCCATAGAAAACTGGAGGACTCATCCTCATGAAGTATCTTACCCTAGCTCCGGGGGTAGTAGCATGAGGGGCTTGGGCCCCTTGATTGACTTGGTTGGCCACCACTTGGGCAAGCATAGTGAAAGCATCCCAAAGCTCACCATTATTAGATTGCTCCTTAGGAGTTTAAGCTCTTCATCCTCAAGTTTTTGGGATGATCTAGCATAGAAAAAAACCATCATCAGGGGAAAAAATGACAATAACTCTATAGAGCAACTTAGAACATGAAGAAGGGAAACATTTCCTTAAACGTCTCATAGCCTCCTACATGAATCATGATACGCTTTACAACCATGAATAGGACTCTAGTCAATGCGGTGTGTTAGACTCCGCGGATCTATCAACCTAGTTCTATGATACTAAATTTGTCACAACCCAAGCCTTAGGCCTAGACGTGACACGATGCAAAGGGAACCCAAAGGGACCCTAGGCAAGCCTCTTAGAGCAGTATTACACATCCATGGTCGCAGAAGCAATAAATCAAGTATGAAAAGATAAAAGAATAGGGAAATCGAGGCTAAAGGGAATCACTTCCATATCATCTTAATCAAGAGATAAGATTCAAATGCATATCATAGATGCATAATATGTCCAACAACACCTCTAATACATAGATAAGACTGGGGGACAAGAAAAAGTAACCGGGCTCACCATCATAGTCAAATGGACAATGAATAAGATGTCTCAATACATAATAGGAGAAACATAGCCTAAGGTCTACAAATAGAGGACTCACCAAATAACTTGAGTAGTGTCCAACTAGCCACGTGGAAGAGCAGGATGATCAACTTTTGGGCACCGATTCACACATGGTGACATCATGTAGGTATAGAGTATGTGTTAGTACATTTGAATATAGTAAGTATGTAGGATGTAATGCAACAACAGATAGGCACCATAATCAACATGTATATTGTTAAGCAATAGATATAACAATATGGAGTGTTCTGATCAATGCTTAAGTATGTCATGCTTAAGTAACTTATGCTCATAAAAGATGTCATTTATGAAGAATAGACCAATTAGATTTCCAAAGTATGAATCCCTTGGTCCGTTGATGATGATCTCACCTCATCACCCTGGTGGTGTTGTACAAACCTCTCATATAGTTGATGATAATCGGACCTTATCACCCTGGTGGCAAAGTACAAAGTCCTCACATGGTTTGATGAGTAGAAATCGCCACCTCGATTGATGAGTAAAACCCCCTACCTCGATTGATGAGTACCAACCCCCACTCGGTTGATGAGTACAAACCTCCACCTCGGTTATCCAGGTTCTTAGTCCCCCCGGATTGGGTATGGTCTAATGTAGTACTTTATATAGAATTTATCATATGCATAAGCGCATTTCATAATCATTTAGTCATTCATATTATATCTCATGCTTTAGACCTTTAATTCCACAAAACCCTAGCCGGACATTTTATCAAACACTTGGGGGTGTGAAATGGGGGTAAAAGACCATACAATTTAGAGATAAAATCATGAAAAAAAATTTGTTATAAAACCACCAATCAACACCTTGAAACACCCCAATACATTCACATCAAAAACCTTCATCAAATTCAACATTAGATCCATGATTTAGAGATCAAAACATGCTAAAACAACTATACTTTCATGAAGTCAAATCACTATGCAGTAAATTTCTTAATATACAAGACCCACATGTAAAATAAACTTTAAATCACGCAAATTGAGTAAAAAGGAGATTAGGGCACCATAGGTGGAAGAACCCAATGGCTAAAACCTACATACCTTAGCTTAAAGATGAACTTGGTGAAGATTGGAGATGGTGACTTGAAGATTGAAAAAGAAACTTGAAGAAGAACCTTAACTTGGGATAAGGGTTAGGGACTTGAGTTTGGGGAGTGAAAATATGACTAAGTGTTTGAGTGAGTATTGGGGAATGTTTAGGATGATATGAGAGTGAAATATGGCTAAGAATAGGTAAAAATACGGTTGGGAACACTTAGCCCAAGACCCCAAAGCCTTGGACCGAGATAGAAATCACTGGCAACAAAATACAAAGATCTGTGATGCGGATCCACCGCGGAGGCCAAATTAACACACGTCCATGATAGCTACGCATTGTTGTGCTGTCGCCGATCGTCTCTGAAAGTTGAAATTTTGGAAATTTGAAATTGTGATACGATTGCTCAAAAATCAGGGTTAGACCCTTATCCGTCTAAGTTTGACCCCTGAACATGAATATGAAGTCGAATTTTTTGATATAATGAATAAATTTTGAGATATATAGAATTTAAAATTTCAGACATTCCGAGACACATTTTTGGGCACTTTTCAGGGTCATTTTAATGAGGACGTGGACAATGATGATGAACAAAATGACAAAGAGTATATGAATTCCCCAAAATTTGAGGAAAACAAAGTTAGAAAACAAAATGTTATTCAAAAGTTAGTTGTTGTTCAAGCTATAGAAACACCATCAATTAGTAAAAGTAATAATAATGACAAAAGAAAAGAGAGAAAAGGATAACATGGAAGAAATAAAAAAAGAAACAAAGAATCTTGCTCCTACTTTTTCTCTTGCTCCTACTCCTACTCCTACTGCTGATGGTGGACAAAATATTAATGTGGCAAAAGTAAGAAGTTACTAATGATACAACAAGAGGTACAAGTAGTGATAGTATTCGAGTACGGAATGAAAGAGTATATCCCATTTGGTTAAATTTGCTTGCATGTGATAAGCAATGAGTTTAATTCTACCCTTATATTTTTTTGTTGTGTAACCCCACAAAATTGAAAGGTATAGAATTAAACTCACTGCTTATCATATGCAACCAAATTGAAGCTAATGGGATGGACTCTTTCATTCAGTACCCTAGAACTACCACTGCTTGTACATCTAGCTGCCTCAGTAGTAACTCCAACTTGTGGCATATTAATTTTTGCTCCACAATGACCACCATTGTCAGCAGGGGCAAGTGTAGGAGGAGGATTGTTTGTTTCTTTTTTCTCTTCCACCTTGTCCTTTTTTCCCTTTTACTTTGCCATTATTATTACTATTACTAATTTATGGTGCTTCCATATCTTTAGCAACAACTAATTTTGAATAACATTTTGTTAGCTAAATTTGTGTTCCTTTAATTTTTGGGAAGGCACATACTTCTAATCATCTTCTTTATAATCTTCGTCCACATTCTCAAGATCTTCTCGATCATCAAGATTGATTAGCAGAAACCCTATTGAACTTTTGAACAGGCTCTTTGCCTTTGGATAATTTGTTGAAATTACATATAGTGAAGAGTCAATTGACAACTATAGATTAGTCCTTTTTTATATATATGTTGAATTCCTTAGCTTGTTCATGTTCAAAATACTTTGAATTCCCTTAATAAGTAATAAGTGTACTAACTCTTGTGATCTTTTGTTGAAAGTTAAGAGTAGTATTGGATATGCCGCTGAATCCTCAAAGAAAAGCAAAAGTATTGACCCATTCAATGGGTTGAATGACTTATGGAAATCATAGAATAAATTGGTAACAATAGGTTTCACTTTGGACAGTTCTAACAAATTATCCAAGGCCAAAGAGCATGTTCCAATGTTCATCCGGACTCCACTAATCAATTTTTATGATCATGAAGATTATGAGGACATAGACGATGATGATGAAGAAAATGACAAGGAGTATATGACTTCCCCAAAATTTAAGGAACACAAAGTTAACAAACAATATGTTGTTCTAAAATCAGTAGTTGTTTAAGCTATAGAAGCGCCATCAATTAGTAAAAGTAATAATACTAACAAAAGAAAAGGGAGTAAAGGGCAATGTGGAAAAAAAATAAAGAATCCTACACTTGCTATTGCTGGTGGTCGTGGTTATGGTGGAAAAACTATTAATGTGGCAAAAGTTGGATTTACAACTGAGGCAATAGGAGGTACAAGTAGTGGCAGTACTTGAGTACTGAATAAAAGAGTCCATCCCATTTGGTTAAATTTTCTTGCATGTGATAAGCAGTTCGTTTAATTCTATCCCTTATATTTTTTTGTTGGGTAAACCCCCTAAAAATTGAAAAGTATTGAATAAACTCACTACTTATCATATTCAACCAAATTAAACCAAATCAGATGTATACTTTCATTCAGTATTCTAGAACTACCACTGCTTGTACCTCTTGCTATCTCAATAGTAACTCAAACTTGTGCTACATTAATATTTATTCCACCATTACCACTACCTTCAACAGGAGCAAGTGCAGGATGGGGATTTTTGTTTCATTTTTCTTTTTTCAATCTCATCCTTTTTCTCCTTTTCCTTTGTCAGTATTATTGTTATTACTAATTAATGGTGCTTTTTTTTTTATAGCTTTAACAACAATAAACTTTTTAACAATATTTTGCTTGCTAACTTTCTGTTCCTTAAATTTGAGGAAGGCACATACACCTCATTATCTTCTTTATCATCATTGTCCTTATCTCATGATCTTCACAATCATCAAATTAGATTAGTGAGGTAAAAACAATCCTAAAAATTTCCCGAAAAATATGCCTCAGGAGTGCCTGAAATTGTAATTTCTATGTATCTAAAAATCCAGGCGTGATATCAAAAGTTCGACTTCATATTCTTATTCAAGGGGAAAAATTGAGTGGGGAATGGGTTTGACCCCAATTTTAGAGCAACCATAGCAAAATTCAAAATTACAAAGAGACAAAAAAATAGTAAAAAGGCGCTCCCTTGGCGCGAAGCGCCAGGGGGTATGGAGAGGTTATTTTTTGGCTAGTTTTTGTTACTCAGTCCAAGGCTTTTGGTTCTTGGGCCTAAGTCTTCCCATACGTGAAAATACCTATATTTAACCTTTCCACCTTCATATTATTCAAGACATTCCCCAATACTCTCTCAAACCCTTAGACTAACATTCTCTCAAAATTCAAGTGTCCAAATCTCTTCCAGATCTTGAGAAATTAATCCAAGCTTCAAGTCTCCATTCAAATCCTCTTCAAGGATTTCTCCAAAGTCAAGGTATGCGGGTTTCAACCATTGGGTCCTTTCACCCATGTTTCCCAAGCTTCCTTTTTACCTAAATTGCATGATTTCAAGTTGATTTACTTGTTGATCTTACTTATTATGAATTAGACTATGAACTATGTTACAGTTTCATGAAATTGTGACTGTTTTAGCATGTTTTGAGCTACGACTCTAAGATCTATTGTGGAATTTAATGAAGGGTTTTGATCTATATTGCTTGAGGGTGTCCCCATGTATTAATGGATGTTTCTACATTGAATTTTCTTGCATGATTTCATCCCTAAATTGTATGATTTTACACCAGCACTACATACCCGTCAAATGTTTGATAAAATTTCCAGTTATGATTTGTTGAGTTGTTGAAAGTCCAATGCATGTCTTATGAGTTGAATGACTTTATGAAGATGAAATGAATATTTATATGAGTTATGTTCATGAGAAGTATTTATATTATTCTAAAATGGTCATGCCTTAGTGAGGGGGATGCTACACCTTAACCAAATTGGGGGTTGATACCTCATTAACCAAATTGAGGGGGTTGATACCTCATTAACCAAATTGAGGGGGGTTATACATTAGTAACCAAATTGAGGGGTTGATACCTCAATCTAAGGTTGTGGGTGGTATATTTGATAACTAAATTGAGGGGACAATACCTCAATCACCTAGGTTAGGAGGTGGTAAACCCATTAGCTAAATGAGGGTCTCTTCCTACATATATAATATGTTCTATATTAACTTGATTTTAATTCAAGCATCATTCATACAAGCCATGTTGTTATTATGCTATTCATTACCATGATTATGCATTTTGATTAGTACATCCGAATGTACTAACGCATACTCTATACCTACATGATGTTATCATATAGGAACCGAATTTCTATTTGGTCGTCATCCTCCTCCATGTGGCTAGTAACATCTATTCAAGCAATTTTGGTGTGTCCTTAACTTTGTGGATGATGTCATTTACTTTTATGATCCGTTAAGACTTTCTTTCCTTTATTGTAAGCTTGTGACTATGAGGGTGAGCCTGGTTGCTTGTCTTGGCCCCCGCTAAGTTCTATTTCTAAAGGTGTTGTCGGACAAGTTATGTGTTATGCATGAGCTTTGACTCATCTATGTTATTAAAGTGTTTTAACTCTTTCTCTTAGTCCCAACATCCCTTGTTCATGTTTCTTATGTTGTTCTATTTTGCTTCCACAATCAAGGATATGTGTATGATATGCTAAGAAACTTGTTTGGTGTCCCTTCGGGTTCCCCATTCGCCGTGTAATATTTATGCCCTAGTTTGGTTCATGACTAGAGTTCTATTTGTCAGGACCCAACCCCGGGGCCATGACTGGTGCCGATTGGACACTTAGACCAACGTTCAATCACAAGTCTCATCCGTAAGTATACGAACTCTACCATAATTTTGGCAGAGTTTCCCCTGTTTTCCTGACTATCTACACCTACAGCAGCACCCAGAATACAATGACAACACACACATATATATATATACATATCAATGCGGACTGAAAAGGTCTCCGCTGCGGTCCTGCCGTCTAATAAAGTGTCAAACATGTACAATCACATCACACCTTAGACTTGTCACCCACTCGTGTCCACAGACCTCTACATA
>JAOTQR010128155.1:8215-22602 GCA_025774065.1 Solanum ossicruentum
TATTTTGAGGTAGAATTTATTGTTTTTGTAGCTATATTTTAAATGTATTTCAGAAACTTTGGGTTGCAATTTATACTCTGTTTTGAGTCAGGTTTTGATTATTTGAGTATATTCTATCTATTTTTGCAAGGCGCACATTGTAGTTATGTTAAAATTAATAAATAGAGCTCCATTTGGTGCAAAACTGATGTTTTAGCTGTGGTTTGTATTGTGATTTTTTGGAAGATTTTGAGCTGAGATATCTCGGCCGTTTCTTATCGAAATTTAATGAAATTTGGGTCTAAATTGTACTACCTTTTGAGACCTACATCATTGTATATTCAAATTCTATTAATTTGACTTTATTTATAAGGAATATGGCTGAGAAACTGTTGTACATATATGTTCTTTTCGATAAGCAAAGTAGTTTATTTTTGTGTTGTTTCTGATTATTCTGAGCCTCGTTTTGGGCTTCATTTTTTTACTGTAGACTTGAGGCAATGTAAGGATCATTTCATGAGGGTTGGTTTGGTATTTTCGCATGTGCCCGACTTTCTCTGTTTTAGTCACCATTGACTTATTCTCCACCATTTATTGAGATAATATAGCCAAAATCGTCGTAATTACACTATAATTCATATTCTGATAGATGAGAGGTATTTGAAGGTGGTCGGACAGGGTAAAACTCCCGTGGATTGCTCTGGAGCATATGGATTTTCCTTCCAAGTAAGCTAGGCTTTCCTTACCTCTAGACTAAGCTGAAATACATATATATTGGGAGTTGTTGTAGTTGGAAGTCTTGAGTAGCATATGTATATATGTCATGAGGCTGATTGTTTAGTTATATTCCTATTATGTATTTTAACTCTATTGTCAGGATTTGTTAACACATGTATTCCTAGAAAGTCATTGTACTTAGCATATGGGGTAACTACAGTCACTTTGGGATACTTGTGGTTGTTCTAAACTATACTAGATGTGACCTCTATAGTAGTCGAGTTCTGGCACTGTAGAACTATGAAAGGCCTAGTAAATATTGGATATGGGATAATGCCCTAAGATAGGTATGTATTCTGGTTTCAGTTCTATTTGTATGAATGTGTAGTATGATGCTACTGAGATATGGTAGTTGTAAAACTATTGTTGTTTATATACCATATTGTTGATTGACTTTGGTAGAGATATGATTCCAACGGGTTAATTTTTTTGAGATACCTATGATACAGTCGTACATTAGACTGATTCTAGTATAGATATGACTCTATTAGACTTGGTTGTTCTGGATACATGTGGTATACCTATTGGTTACATTTTGGATTTGAGACCCACGTGATTACATATTTTGGACAAGGCTCCGCTGATTGATTTTTCTTGGGTTCGAGACCCATATTTACTCAAGGTACTTATGATTGACCGAAAAGTGGTGTATTTGGCTTTGGCTGAGGCATGACCCTCCATTAGTTTGTAAGATATATACTCCTATATACAGTTATTAGTCCTTGTACATTTGTTATCCTTAACTGAGAATAGGTCAAACTAGTATTATCTGATGAATGGTAATATATGGATGTGTGGGCTAGATTATATATGGAATCTGATTTGATTTACCCTTTCATGTGTATGTTGCATAAAATACAGGCTCTGAGTAGGGGTTGTGCTGCATCGTCAGCCCCAGATGTGGAGAATCCCCTAGAGGCCGTTGAGCAAAGATTGGATGCCCTCGATGTTTTGGCAGCTGGGTAGGAAGACTATGGGCATGAGATTATAGGAGCCTTAGAGACATGCTTTGTATCAATTACTAGTCTGGCGATCACTACGTAAGTAACCATGGGATATGTTGTTCTGGTTGGGACTCTGTAACCCCAATACCGTACGTTATATGTTGTTTGAAGGTTGTGTAGGTTGTGAATACTTTGATAAAGATTATACAAGTGGGAGAGGATGTAACTAAGGTAATGTTAAGGATTGATGTTCTCTGTATATTGTATTGATTATTTGACCGTTGGTCTGATTCGTTGGGTTTGTCGATGCGGATGAGTATGCTATACCTAGTGAGATTCTGAGTAACTATCACTTATGTTACGACTATTTCTATGCGAGCTAACTATATGTTAAAATCCTGTGATTTGTACTTATGATTCTTTTGTTGCTCGACTACGAGAGTAGGTGGTCGGATACGAGAATTACACGGTATTTGAGGGGCTGACTGCTAGTTATACCCCTTGCTATACCTTGTACCTCTATGGTTATGTTCCTATGGTGATGGTTATATTGATATGTGGTTCTCTTGATTCCTTTATGACTGGAATGTGAGATAGATGTTATGCTCGGGGGCTTAATTGGGTTGGCTACTGTTGGATGGGACTTTTTTGCATTATCAACTGAGCTATCAACCACTTTGCCCTGGTGATTTGTCATAATTGTCAGTTGGTTGGGGTTGTGTTATCCGAATTCCTGAGCATGCTTGCCAGTGGTCATGTTAATTATTTTGCTGGGTTGCCATGTATTTGAGTTATGGTTTTATATTATTAGTTGCGTTGCTTAGCTTATCACCTACTTGAGTATGGGTTCTGAGCTTCTTTTACCTTGGGTTAGGTATTGAGGTTATGAAAGGTCTCTTTTATTAGTGGGTGATCAGGTGTAGTGACGCTTCAGGATAGCAATATGGTAATTGAGATTTCTTTAATAGAGCCATTTCTAGTAGTTGTGAGTTTCCAGGTATGTCTTTTGCTGATTTTCCAAATTGCCGCTAGACAGGGATATTGTGCAGCTGGAGGATTAGACTAATATTAATTGTGACCAAGGTGGAGGATATATCAAAAAATCGCATCTAGACTCGGTATGCCTATTACTATATGCTGGTATGTTGTCGAGTTGATTAATGCCTCTGTTGTGTGTACGGATCTGATGACTTGTGTGTATCAGCCACATTGTATGGTGGACTCTTTGAGGCCCCTACTTGCTAGGGATTGATTTATTAAGTGTTATATTGTTGTGGTTGAGCTATTAGGTGTTGAAACAGCTAGACCTTAGGCAGTTGGGGAAATATGTGTTAGGTTGGATTAGGGAGGTTTCCTATGAGCTATATAACATTGATTTGTTGTAATTCAGCTTAACTGATTTTGGGGCTAGAAAGTATGTGATTAGTATTGTTTTATCTTCCTTACTTGTGGTACTTCATTTGTGACTTAATGATAATATTTGATTGGACACTGTAATGGAAGATGTGATGTATACCTGTGTATGGAGGAATATATAAGAAGTTTGCTGGTGTTTAGTATATTGTATATTTGATATGTTTCTGAGTGTGTTATGGTTGTGAGGGTACAAGTGATTGGTATGTAGATCATTTGTTGCGTTATGGATACTTATCATCATTTTGAGGCTACTAATGATTATTACATCAATAAGTTGTTATATTGGGATGATGACTTGACTACTTACTACACTTATGATTACTAGTGTTACTGTAATTGACGGACTGAACAGCAAGAGAAAAGGTGCTTAGTCCTTGAGGTGGAATATAATTACATTAGTTATTGCATGAAACTGAGTTAGTATCAGTGAGTTGGAAAGCCACCTGGGGAACAAGTGATACTAACTCAAGGATAGTTGTGATTGGTTGGGTGCTACCTAATATGCCGAATGCACATATATTTAGCTTGTTGATATCTTGTTATGTGTTAGTGGATTGAGTTGATAGCCTGAAGGGTTGTTGTTCTGAAGATCCCTTATAGATTGTTATACTGATTCTCAATTACATACTGGCCAATTATTATATTTCTAATTAACTGGAGCGGCTAGAATTGTTGTGTGATGTTGAGATGCTTATGATATCGTATTCACTATCTACTATGACTGCAGAGTTGGGGTCCTTATGTGGTTTAGATGGGAATCTTCGGGTATGTCATCATTCTTACTTTCGTGGATGAAAGTTCTATTAGTGGTGGATATTGTAATGACCCTCCAGGTTATTTTGGTGATCCTAAAAATATTTTATAAGTTTGAGCACTTGCGTGGTGATCGTGGATTATTTATGACTTATTGGAACTGATTGTTCGATCGTTGGGTGAATTGTTTGATAATTATATAGCCATTCGAGTAAACAAGATACTATGACCGTAAAATAAATTTTTTGGTAAAGTCCTAGTAAATAACCTCGGAGTAGAATTCTAATGGTTTTATTAGCACCAGAATAGTAAATTTAGGCTAGGAGCATGTTTTGGTGTAAGTATAACAAGTTTTGCAAATTTAGCCGGTGGAATAGGCTAAAATTTGACTTTAATCAACATCTTTGGAAGTGTGCCCCATATAAAAATTCTGACTACACCATTGGATCTAAAACATCAAGTTTGGTCTAGGAGGCCCTTACGTTGATTTTCGGGGCTAGCGGGTGTATTTTGGCCCCTTCGGTAGACTTCGATATTGGGAAATGAGACATTGGGATAAAACAACCTCCAATGGAAATTTCTACACCGTTGAATCTGGAATGTCGTTTCTGATCACATTTCATATTTTGATTATATTTTTGTAACTTCGGATGAGGCTGAAACATCAAAATTAAGTTTGAGCGGTTGCTGAAGGTTAAAGGCAGCCGATGACATGGCCGAACCACAGAGCCGCAATGTGGCAAAGGCGGCAAATGGATGTATATATCCAAAATTTGTTCCAGAATCGTCAAAAAATAGGGCAAAACTTTGAAGTATGATTTCACTCTCATTTTTTAGCCGATTTCGCCAATTGCAATGGTTTCTTTATTTCACATGTCCAAAAAAAAACTTGTTTAGATTCGCCAAGGCCCAATCTCATCCATTTTGTTTTTGAAAATGTGGACTTGTATCATAACATGGATATCTATTTATTGGAATATAGTATAACATGTGATTTCTGCCGAACATAAAGGGAAAAACTCTTATGCCCACAGAAACATGATATATGGATATGTAAATTTCAACAATTTTCAAATAGATCAGAATCTCTGAATGGCTGAAATGTAGTCAGTGAATCTATATGTATATCGATATGTGAAGTGAAATCGTATTAATAAAGAGTATTTTATTATTTTAGATTTAACCAATTTAATGAATTACTCCTAAAGGTTGACATCAAACTAGTGCTAGTTCACCTCAAACTAGTGCTAGTTGATGAGAGTTACTTCAGAAACGAAAAGGTAAGTCAAATTTCTCTGGGGTATTATCTCAATTCCAATGAAAGCAATCGAGTCAAGTTTAACTTGCATATTTTTCCGAGAGGAACATCATGGAGGTGTTGAAAACGGATTTGTTCATGTCATTTGAGGTAAAATTTATTCTTTTTGCAACTGTAATTTGAATACATTTTTGGAAACTTCGGGTTGCGATTTTTCACCATTTTGAGTCAGAATTTAGTGAAATTTGAGTACATTGTGTCTGTTTTTGCGAGACTCACATCGTAGTATTGTTGAAATTAATCGATAGAGCTCCGTATGATGCGAAAATGATGTTTTAGCTATGGTTTGTGTTGTGATTTTTTGGAAGATTTCGAGTTGAGATATCTCGGCCATTTCTTGTCGAACTTTAATGAAATATGGCTCTAAATTGTACTACTTTTTGAGACCTACATCATGATATATTAAGATTCTATTCATTTGACTGTATGTTTAAGGAATTTGGCCGAGAAGCTGCTATATATATATATATGTACTTTCCGATAAGAAATATTGTTTGTTTTTGGGCTATTTCTGATTATTCTGAGCCTCGTTTTGAGCTCAAGTTTTGGCTATAGACTCGGGGTGACATAAGGATCATTTTATGAGGGTTGGTTTGGCATTTTGGCTGTGGAATCCATTTTCTCCATTTTAGTCACCATTGACCTATTCCCCCCCCCCATTTGTTAAGATATAATAGACAAAATCACCGCAATTACATTGTGATTTAGATTTTGACCACTGAGCGGCATTTGGAGGTAGTCAGATAGGGTAATACTCCTATTGATTAATCTAGAGCATGAGGATTCGCCTTCCATG
Organism: Solanum ossicruentum; assembly: GCA_025774065.1. NCBI lineage: Eukaryota > Viridiplantae > Streptophyta > Magnoliopsida > Solanales > Solanaceae > Solanum > Solanum ossicruentum. Next base: position 14,199 of record JAOTQR010128155.1, read on the forward strand.
TAGGTTAGGATTTCCTTACCTCTAGATTGAGCTGAAAAACATGTATATTGGGAGTTGTTGTAGTTGGAAGTCCTGAGTAGCATATGTATATATGTCATGAGGTTGATTGTTAATTATATTCCTATTATGCATTTTAACTCTACTGTCAGGATTTGTTAATAACTATCTTCTTTGATAGTCATTGTACTTAGCATATAGGGTAACTACAGTCGCTTTAGGATACTTGTAGTTATACTAGACTATACTAGTTGTGACCAATATAGTACTCGAGTTCTGGCACTGTAGAACTGCGAAAGGCCTAGTAAACATTAGACATGGGCTAATGCCCTGAGATAGATATGTATTCTGGCTTAACTCCTATTTATATGAATGTGTAGTCTAATGCTACTGAGATATGTTGGTTGTGAAACTATTATTGGTTATCTACCATACTGTGGATTGACTCTGGTACAGATATAATTCTGATGGGCTAATCTTTTTGGGATACCTATGATACAGTTGTACATTAGACTGATTCTTGTATAGATATGACTCTGTTGGACCTTTGTTCTGGATACATGTGATATATCTGTTGGTTACATTTTGCATTTGAGACCCACATGATTACATATTTTGGGCAAGGCCCCGCTGATTGATATTTCTTGGGTTCGAGACCCATATTTACTCAAGGTACTTGTGATTGACCGGAATGTGGTGTATTTGGCTTTTGGTGGGGCACGACCCTACATTAGTCTGTGAGATATATATACACATGTATACAGATGTTAGTCCTTGTGCATTTATTATCCTTATCTGAGGTTGGGTCTAACTAGTGTTATCTGAGGAATGGTGACGTACGGATGTGTGGCTGGATTATGTGGTGTATATATATGTTGTAAGTGTCACTGCCATTGTTTACTCTAGGAACGATATGACCTTGGAGTTTCAGATCAGGACAGATTGGTTGAATGAGAGACTATTTGATACCTTGAGTCTAGATGACGTTTCCCATCACTATTCGAGCTTTGTGGTCACGTTTGAGTGTCTGAGACCTGGGAGTCGCACCCCGTAGTTCGAGTCTGGTGACTACGACTAACATGACGGGTGGTGGATGCCGATTCTAAGGTCTGAACACCATTCGGCTATTCTTTGGTTCGATGCCCAATTGACTATTCCTGGATTTGAGGCCTAGTTGATTATTCTTTGGTTTGAGGCTCTATTGATTGTGTTAGGGGGATTCTTTCTCCCATGAGAGATACATCCCACCGTTATATATATTGTCAAAGCATCTGGCTCTGGCTGACTGCCCCAATCGAAGACCAGGTCGTGAAAGGGGTTCGAGGCCCCGAGTGACTATTAGGGGTTTGAGGCCCCATATAACTATTAGGGGTTCTAGGCCCCATGTGATACTGGTTATTGGATGGGTCAAGGACCTGGTGGATTACTTGTGGATCTGTACACCTACACATACCCTAATGGTATGTGGGTGTACCCTCTGGGCTTATGGGGGTTTAGGGGGAGTCTAGGCTTAGACACTAAGGCCTTACACCCATGTAGAGTTGACCCTGGATCATGTGATTTTGAGAGTTGGATTTATGAGTTCTGTGGTAATTCTATTAGTTAGCTTGTGTGTATGTGTACCTTCTGTGGCTTGTGGGGCCCAGTCAACGTATATGCATAGATATAAGCGTCTTGCACCCGTGTGCAACACTATGTCTCAATCCGGTGAGAGTTATGGTTTGGGCCTATTCGTGTTTCGTCAGTTAGTATTATTGTATACCACTTGGGTTGGTTCAATTTGGGTTCGGTGATTTTCCAGACATGCTTACTCCATGATCAGAGTTCTTATTTGCTACATTTACCGCAATTCTCTATACTTGAGCCTTCTATATTTACAATACTTCACTCGGTTGGCTGATGATGCTTACTGGGTGCCTATTACCGATACTCACCCTTAAATTTTTTCATCTTCGCATTATGCAGATCCACGTACTACCCATCATTGTTGAGTTAGGGGTTTGCAGGTGATTCAGGAGACATTGGTGATCATTAGCAGCTCTAGATATTTTGCAGTCTCTTTCTGCTTTGACGGTCGTCTTTTGTATTCAGACACTGGCCTTGTATATGTAGTGGGATTTGTATGTGTGGATTGTTATTCTAGTTATGTATGAATATATGTATATTTTATTTGAGTATGTAATAGCTTAGCACAATTGACTTCCAGGTTCTGTGTTGATTTCAGCTATTTATATTGTTGTGATTGCTATAGTTTGCCTAGAGAGGTAGGATATGTACCATGTGGCTTGGCTAATTGGCTTGCCTATAGGTAGGATATAACAGGCGTCATCATGATCAGGACCGAGTCATGACACTTTACCTAGCCATTGTCATACCTTAGCCACGTCTTGCCTTGCATTCCCTGGCCAAGCCAATGCAAGGTCTTTCTTCACTTAAAATTAACTTTGACTGAAGTCATGGGTCGTTGGCTAGGTTCAGCAAGTAATATCCTACCCAAGTCGAGCCACTCGAACCATCAATTTGAGGGTCTGACTGATACTGACATAAGCGTGATATCATCACATGTACATTTTTAATCGATAAATTATGGGGTATTAATTGTAATTAATTAGGGGGATATAAATATAAGAGGATATATAGATGTAAATAATTTGCTTCAAAGGAACATGAGCATAGCTTTTCTTTATTTTAGCATGATGTGGTACTTAAAAATTGTGATAATTTTCATCACAACTTATTTATTTTCAATTTTATTATTATTTTTTATAAAATATTTTAGTTTCATCACTCATATCATATTTTATATTATTCTTTTTAAGAAGCATCCTAGCTAGTTGTATTTTGATAGAACTAAAGAAATTTTTTAAGAACAAGTTAATTATATGTTTGTATGAATATTTTTATCAAAAAAATCTAAAAATTTGAGAAATCCAAAAAATCTTTAAAACATTCAAGGTTGAAAAATCTAAATTTAATAAATTTAATTTATAAATTTAAAATTTTAAAATAAATAAAAAATTATTGAATCTTTAAAAGATATTCAAGCTAATCCTATCAATGTATACCTCCTACGTGAGACATTGGACAAGTTTTTTCGTCACATACGGAAATGCAAAAAATATATTCTCAAAGTTCTTCGAGGTAAATAAAAAGAAGAGAAGGAAATAGTGAGTGGAATGGCACTTCATTACTGAATTGATAAAAGGCCAACGTTGGGTAAATTTTTTATTATTATTATTTTATTTCTTTATTTCTTTATTTATTTATTTATTTATTTATTTATTTATTTTTTTATTGCTCTTAAAAGCTTCATAATATTAAGTACTTTCTGGGTTTCTAATTTCAATAATTTGATTTACCATATAATTTTTAAAAAATTATAAAATAATATAGTTTAAAATTATAAATATTATGTATTATAAATGATTTAATTATGATAAGATAGATATTTTAAAATATTACATACAAAAATATACTATTTTATTAAAACTAATTTTGAAAAAAAAAAATTCTTACAAATTACAACAGAGAAAATGATAGTTCATTTGCTCAAAGTCACTTTATGTTAGTAATTAAAAGATGAAAATACTCATATTTTACCTAATTTAAAAATTCAATTTGAAGGTGAAAAAGAAAGTTTGTTGCTAGAATAATCAAAATGAGTCAGTAAAGAAAACATGAATTAACCTAACCTGAATCATTTAAAAAATAAAAAATGTTGATAATACTTAACCCTCAAAATTCTCCTTCAAAGTTGCAATATTTAATTAAAAACCCATAAAATTATGACTCAAATTCATCAACCCATTGTTAGTCCTGTGCTTTAACAGCAATGTTAAAAACAAAACTTCAGGAAAAATGCGTTCAACAATATGAGTCCACAAAATTCACTGTGTATCCTTAAAAATTTAATCCCCTTACTGTATTCGATGTTTGTAGATTATTTCCTCCAAGGATAAAATAAATTAACAATCACAAAAATAGCAGTACCTCAAACTCTTGTGATTTTCAGCAAACTCAAAGAACCAGCAATATATTCACACACACTCGAGTTTTATTTTATAAGAAAATATATAGAAAATTCAATGTCTGGAAAATACAGAAATGACCTCTATTTATAGGCAGTGTTGAGTGTGAATTTACCTATTCAGAGCAGGTACGATGTCTTTTGAGAACAAACATATCGGTTCTGAAAAACAGTTATGCGCGAAATTTAAAAGCTAGTTAAACTAGTTTCGCGTATTAATTTAATTAATAAATAATCCTTTACGATTAAATAATTAATTAACAATTCACAAAAGAAAATATCAGAAAAGGAAAATTTTGAGATTGATTAAATAAATTTTTTACAAAAATTTATCAATCAATCACATAATTTGTCGAAGTCAAAGCCAAAGTTGTAACCATAATCGTAGCTGACACTGAGCGAGCAATGATGTGGACGGCACACAGGAGTTTCCTCTACTTAACTCTTTAAAAGTTAGAGGAAGTGTTTCCTAATATAAGAACAAAATTTTTCATTTATTTTATCGATGAAGAAGAAATGACTCTTCATTTCCTTTTACTTGATTTTCCCCATATTTTCTTATTTCTTCATTTCTCAATTCGCACTTACTACTTAAATTCAATACTCACTTCATAATGTTACTACTGCTCTTGCAGTATACAACAATGATGACTCTTCCCATTTCTCCATCCATGGGAACAAATTTTCATTGTCTGCATAGCTATCCAACTAGCTCTTCTTCTCCCGCTACTAGATCTCCAACTTTGCCAATGACATTGTCCTCCAACAATTTAGGATTTTTAATTCTGCATTCAAGAAGAATTAGATTAATATTTTTGAGATTTCTCAAATTTCAAAAAAAATAATTAAGAAGAAATTAAATTATGAGCAACTTGAAATTATTTGACCGAAAATCAAATTTAGATCTTTTCTTTTTGAGTTGATTTTATTAGAAAGAGCACAATTTATTTGACAACCATCAACCAAAAATTGTTTGTTAAAATTTGAGGATGGTGGTGTATTTAAAAATAAATTAATTAATTAACAGATAAAACATTCAAGATGTGACACGTGACACTTTTTAATTAGTTTTTGAAAGCAAAATGATACCTGCGCGTGCATTGTTCACAAATCACAAATATAGGGAGAAAATGGATTAAAATAGTCTATTCACAAAGGTATTTAGTATTTTTATGAGGTAATAGGACACCAGAATAGTCAAAATATCTTTTTAAAATTTGGGACAACTTCTGATGTCACTTTATGTCTTTTCTCTTATTTGTGATAGAGACATCATTCATAATTTATCATTTTCAGTTTAAAAGTTATTGACTTAAAGTATCAAATTGTAATGATCCTTTAGGTTATTTTCATGTTTTTGCTCTTTTTTCATCGGTGAGAGCTTTTCTGTAACAATTTCATGCAATTTATGACTTTTTGGCACTAATAGCAGACCATATGGTCATTAGTTTTGATTTTACACAGTTTTTCTTATTTAAAGACTTTTTGTAACTTGAAATATTGATTTCGGTCTAAAGTACAAGAAAATGGTTTTCGGATAGAATCCTGATAGCTCCATTAGCTCTGTATTGGTCGAATCAGACTAGTAGTATGGTTGGTTCGAGTTTTGAACATTTTGGTGAAAGTATAAATCATTTAGTGTTTTAGCTTTTGAAATTTGGGCTAAAGTTAACGTTGATCAACATTCTTGGAAAGTGTAGCCGAATGAAGATTTCAACAACGATTAGCTCTGGAATGTTGACTTTGTCTAGAATGACCTTTCGTTTGATATTTGAACTCATTCCAAGCCCCTTGGTGGATTTTGGTTAAAAATGACTATTGAAAGATGAACTCACTTTTCATCAAAAAAAACCTCATGTAGATATTTTGCCTTTGTTATTGAGTTCGAAAAGCCAAATTTGATGGGGTAGCATAGTTCATTTACATGCACAGGGGTTCAAACCAATTTTGAGTACCTCGTCAAGGATTTGAACATTGCCAAAATCAACTGAAATGCATCAGTTGATTCTAATGCATCTTATTCTCTGAGATTGTGGGGTGTTCCTACTTTTTTCTCCATTTTAGTTGGATGAACTCTGCGTTCGCGGATGATTCCTTCTCCTTCTCAATTCGTGGGCTTAACTCCACATTTGCAAAGGTATGTGTGATCTATTTTTTGTGTTTGCAAGCCACTTAGGCCACATTTACGAAGGTCAATTGGGTCCGATCTTTTTAAGTAAAGACCTGGCATCGCCTACTTTTATTAGAAATTTCAAAAGTTGATTTCTTGATCATTTTCACTCTGATTTCAGTGATTCAAAATGGTAAACGGTGAGAAGTTTTTGGGAGAACATCGTGTTGTGGTTGAAAGTTGCTGTGGAAACTTTATTTTAGGTAAAAATAAAAAAAATAGTTGTTGTCATTATTATTTTTTATCCTAAAATTTGAGCTTCTTGCATGCCTTATTTCTGATAGTTTTCAACTTTTGATTATGTGATGTTTCTATACACGAGCTTAAGGATTTATGTCAGACCTTTTCATGGAGTAAATTCTGAAATCTTGGATACAGGTCTCATATCTCTATTTTTTTATCCCAAAATTGATCGATTTCTAAATTTTGTGATTTTAATGTCAAAATGATTATGACGACATTATGATTCTATTTTTGACAGTATGACTATGTTCCAAGGCCGTTTGAAAGGGAAAAGCTCCAGCAAAATGAGTTGTAGTGCGCGTGATCGGCCTTTAGGTAGGCAACAACTTTCCTTTTTTTCAGATTGAGTTTGAACACATGAAGTTTTGCGGATTGGCATAAATATGAGTGAGGAATCAGTTGAGGATGTCTTTCTTACTAGAATTCTTGATTTTAGGTTATTTTCAAGTACGATGGGTACTTACTCTACTATTATTGATTATATGTTCCCTGTAGCCTACCTTGTATGTGTTTCCTATTATAATTTGAGCATGTTGGCCTTAGTTTAGGCTTAGGCGAGTGGAATCCATAGACTTGTGAACTTACGTGACTCTATAGGCATTATCTTCTTTTTCTTGTATTGTATCGTACAACTTAGATCCTTGTAGACTGATATAGCAGAGTTGGATTTAATGCTTGGGCCTCAGCTAGGCATTAACATTGCTCCTTTGCCTTAACATCCACAAATCCCCTCTTCTGCAATTTCTTTAATTATATTGGTAGCAGCGGGCCTTGTGCTATGATTTCGGTTTGTAATGTTGATTTTGGTTTAAATGGATGGAGCTTTGGTATACAATTGCTATGGTCACCCTCATCGGTCAGTTTGAACCCTAACAAGCATTCAAACTTATGCTCCAACCTCGAGACCATGGTTGCATCTAATAATAAACATCTAGATGTATGCTCTAACCTCGGCTCCATATTTGCATCTTTTGGTGAGAATCCAAATGTCTGCTTTGGCCTCGACAACTTCCAGCAAGCGTCCGAATTTACACTCTAGCCTTGACATTCAGAGATATTTTTAGGTAGCACCTGAATTTATGCTACGGCCTCGCTCATAGAAATTCTTTTCCTTGGATCTGAAAAATTTGTGTCCCACGACCTCTTCATTATCTTCTACTTGAGTTTGGCATAAATTTTTGGTTCTGTGATATCAATCTTGGCTCTCAATTTTATTTCTTTGTAGGTTTAACTTTTCTATGTACCCGTCGGGAACAGGATTTCATGTAATAGCCTGCATAGTCTTATTTTTGGTTATGGTCCTATTTCCACATAAATATGTATGTTAGGATATGAAATGTTTTATAGTCTTTCCATTCATGAATTACAAATGCATGGATAATTCCTCATCTTTTTTCCTTAGTTTCATTGATATGGTTATGCATATTGTTATTATAATACAATATTTCTTTGATGCATTTTATGCTTACATACTTAGTACATTTCAACGTACTAATGCATAATTTTGATTACATGATATCACCATATAGGAATGGACTCTGATACTACTTCTTATTATTGTGGTTGGATTTGGATTCTACTTGTGAAGACTTGGTGCATTCCCATAATTCGGGGACAAGTCCTTACCTTCATGCTTATGTTGATTATGTTTAAACTCTTTGTATTTTCTTATCTTAAGAGTGAGCTAGTTGCATGTCCTAGTCCCCTCAAGATCCAGACAGTGTAGAGGCATGCTTTTGACAAATGTTGATGTAATTCCCTTTAATGGGAAGATTCTCGACTCCTATATTTAACTTGCTTTGAGAATTGATTTTCCTCTTTCTTACTCATGATTATACTTTATTATCATATGTATACTTATGGAGCCAAAGATTGACTATTTTTTGGCCATGGAGTATGATGGAATAAAGCAAAATGGCTCTTTAAACTATCTGCGCTTTTTTCATTTGTGAAGTAGCAGTTAGTCA
>JAOTQR010128186.1:0-22600 GCA_025774065.1 Solanum ossicruentum
CATATATTAAAAACCAACATTTCAGAACTAAACATCCAAAACAAAAATGGAAAGAACATTAAAGACAAAACATTTAAACAAATCCAAAACCAACATAACAAAAACATTATCCAACAAAAAGAACAAAGTATCCATAGATAGAAAATAAGTGCTGGGGTAAAAAATCAAACATCATGGTGCTAAAGCACCAACATCTATATGGTCGACAGGGTACTGGGTCATGACCTCCTCCTCAGTAATCTGGGTTGCAGCTACAAGTGAGCTACCTTCTCCATGGGTTGTCTATTGCGCCCGCTCTCTCTGTATAGGCGCCATGAGTATTAACTCCTGCACCACTTCCTCTGGTATCATTCTCTAGTGCTGCTGGGTCATCAGGTCTAGGTCTCTTCTGGCTCATCTCTGGGTCATTCATCTTGAGGGGCCTCTTCTCGTGGGCATGCGAGCGGTTAGCTAACCAGTCAAGAACCTCATCACCCTCCGGTGCCACCTATGGGACTGCAATAGCGGCTACTAACATTTGTAATAAGTCGACCTTAAACTTGGACAACTCCTCTATCACCGCGCTTGTGTTAGCAGGCCAAAAACCCTCAAGCCTCCTCTGGACTCTCGCCTCGAATGCATTTACTCGGGCATCCACTGCTCTAGCTCTCTCATCCACCTAATCGTGGGCGAATGCCTTCTCCCTCTACTCTGAGTCTCAAATAGTCTGGCTGTCCCATAGTTTGACCTAAGCTGCTATAGCCTTAGCTCTGCTGTAGGTACCTTGTGCAGTAGTTCCTGAAAAGCAATAATAGAGATAAGAGAATTAACCTGCATAGTGAATAATGCTGGTGCGGGAGTACTGGAAGACGACACTAACTCAATCTCAGCAGTTGGGGAAGGCTCTATTGTAGCTTTAGTAGTGCCGATAGTTGCTAGTGTCAGACCCTGAGTCTGAGGCTCGGCCGGGAATGGATCTAGGATGGCAGAAGAAGTTGATCTCTATAAGGCCACTAGGTTCTCATCATCCTTGATCAGGCTGGGATCCATAGTATGTAGGGCCTCTACATGTGGATCCAAGTGAAGGGAGACACATTACCCTGCCTCATTACACAATCTATGTATTAGAGTGAGAAAAGGCAATTAGGTCTGATTAAAAATTGCTGACTCATGGATCTACTCGGGCATGATTTGTGCCCAATCAATATTGTAGCCAGCTAGAATGCTAGCTAGTAGTACAACTCTCCTTATGCTGATCACATTATTCGTAAAAGCTAGGTCTGATGCACTAATGGATAATAGACCACCAAAACTTGGCTCTAAATGAGAGGGGGGATTACACAATCTGAGCAGCATGGTTTGTAACCCATGTAGGCTTAAAACACTCGTCGCATATTTGGCAGGCTATCCACCTGAGAAACTTTTGTCTTTATATCCACATTCTTCTCGCTCACGCTCACCGCTTTCCTCATTTTTGAAATTCTATCATCATACTCTGCGTTGGAACGAGGTATTATGTAGTTTGGCCCAAATTGAACCTTCCTGATAGTCTCCTCTGAAATTTCAACAACTTCACCCCGCACTAGAACTTCTCGTAACCTTGGTCGCTCTATACTTTCTTTGCTCGAGGAAGATCTTGGAGAAAAGTGGCATAATAGGAGGCATAAAATTCTCGTATTAGATATGGGGCATACTTTTCCAACTTTTGTAATAGCCATACAAGCTCGTGATGGTTGATCTCTGCCTCCATGTCAGTTACTCTACTCAATCAGGAATCATTGAGTCTTGATTCCTCATGTTATTGTCTAACAGGGCTTCTTGGACCCTTTGGTTCCAACCTTTTATCATATATTTCCTGCATGACTGGAACACACCATCTAGTCTTTCTGGGGTCTATGGAAGTGAGAGTAGTAGTAGGATCAGCCAGCGGTTGAGAATTAGTCTCCTCAGGTTGGGATGAGATGCCTCAATAGACCCCGACTCTGAAAGTGAAAGGCCATCATCCAACCCGTCTTCATTGCCCTCCTCTTCAGACTGAAAGGGAGTAGTGAATTTCATTGATATTAGTGCAGCGTGTCTGAGGCACATTTGGATCGAGGTCTATCCTGTCTTTATGGACTTCCACAGAGCCCTGAGATTTTTCATCGTTAGATGGGTCATCCCTCAACAGTCTTATTAGAGCTTTACTAGCTTCTTTTCTAGCCGTGGGAGGCATATAACCTAAAAATACGACCCTAGGTCACATAGTAAGTACCATAGTGTTTGATTTAAAAGGATTCATACAAGAAAACCAACAAGGAATAACAAAATCAATAATGGAAATCATAAATAGAATACATTGAACCAGCTGCAAATCTGTAGGTACAGGGCACAGGTACAACTCGTAGCGTGTCCTACAAGTTGTACAATAGCCTCGTAGTGGTAAGGTGCCTATAAAATGACATTCTGATAATAGAAATGAGCTTTAGGTATGACTCGTAAGATGACCAATGAGTCATAGTCTAGGATCGTAGTGGGGAACAAAATACAAAAAAATTAAGTTAGATCCTATGAGTCCCAAGCTACAAGTCATAGTAGGCACTACAAGTCATAGGTGGCTCTTATATGGTAAGTGTTAAGGCGTCACAGGTGAATGGTGTCTCATATGAGGGGCCACTATGACTCGAGGGAATCCTATGAGTCATAAAGAGACCTCATAATGGAGAACAACATGCACCTGTAGTACCTGTATTCTTCCCACAAGAACAAAAGCCCATACAACTAACAAAAATAAACAGCATCGAAGTAGTACATCATCATAGACACACAATTTAACCCAAAACGAATCATGTAGAATCAATCAACAATTACCACACAATTGAACAAATATCCCCAATTACTTTCATGATAAACCCATGATTAACTATTCCCCAAGGCATAAACATCAACAACCATATGCAAAAATGGAGATTCTAAAAAAGTTCACAATAATTCCAAATATGCATATTATGAATCAGTATATTTACACACACCAACAACCTCATATTTCAACTTAGTCATGATTTTAAACATTAATCATCCCAACAATCATGCATTAAACTCAAATGATCAGCATATCAACATTACAACCACCCAGCAAAAGCAATCATACCATTTAACAATGCTAGGGAGTATAACAGGCCCAAAACCAAATTCTTATGCTCATACAATCACTTTCTCATATATGTACTCACTATGATCAAAACGTTAACCTTTATTTAACACATCCAAGGATCATAACATGAGTGTACCAAATTCAACCATGAAAAGTTACCAAATGAGCAAATAAAGATCAACTAGATGCAATGAAAGAACAGAGAGAAAGCCGAAACCCTGGTGATGCTTTGTAGAAAAAACTCACCGGATTATGGTGGGGATTGAAAGAAGATTGGTCAAAGATGATGAAAAGAGTTATGGGGAAGCATTGCGAGAAAGTAATCGGTAAAAAATATGGGAAAGTAGGGGTCAAATGACTTTTGACCCCTTATATACTTAATTCGGGTCAACTTCTAAGATTCTGTATATTGTGTCTACGAGACCCTGACTATGAGTAGTAGCGTGTTCTACAACTCGTAGTTCCCGGTCTCGTAGCAGACCCAATACTTAGAAAAATTAGAGTTCATCTCTAGGCACTATGAACCCTACTTATGACTCGTAAAGGTCCCAACAGATCATAAGGTTCGCTCTTAATGTGTGTGCCAACTCTAAGTCATTACTATTTCCCTCTACAAGGCATGACTATGAGTCATTATAGTGACTATGACTCGCAGGCCTGCTCGTAGAGGCTGCTCCACATGCAATATCCTCTAACTCTTCTGCTTTTGGTCAGTTCCTACAAATCACACTTAAAGATACCAATGCCTAGAATAATACAACTGATCCAATATCTCGACATATCAAAATAGGCATCAAACTACTACCTAACAATTCACACAAATGAAGTAAACCCAAAAGAGTAGAGATACTTGGGTTGCCTCCCAAGAAGCTGCTTGTTTAACATTATGGCTGGACTTTGTCAACATAAGTACTTAGAATTCCTCATGGGTTGACGGAGTCTCCTCTTTACTCCTCTTGCCTCTTCTATGATCTCTTTGCACAGGCTTTAATTATATTGCAAGTTGTTCAACCCAGTCATCAAGTCTCTATGTTGCCATTATTTGTTGACCCACCTTATAGTTTACCTTGATGACATCAAACTTTATCTCCTGTATAGCCTCTTCTTGTTCTTTGATTTTGATAAGCACTTGCTCAAGCATACACTCTATCCTTGAGAGTTTATCACTGATGCATTGCTGGTGTGGTAACTTGAGCCAATTAGGTGTACTCTCTTTTCTTATAGCACTTGGAGTTCCCTCTAATGTACTAGTGGATAGCATTAGCTGCTTTTGCAGTGGTTGATAAACTTGGGTGATAGAAGATAAGTTATTCATATATTCGACAATTTTGCTGAATGGATGCCTCAAAAATGCCGAACACCCCCTCCAAATAAGGCATTAGCATATCCTTGCTGTTTAGAGGTTAGCGCTTGGTGGATGCTAGCTGCTAAGTCATTATCAGTTAGTCAATGGTTCCGTTTCATCGCCAAGGACTTTTTATACCTTTCCCAAGCTGCTACCAAAGATTCTCTTAGCACCCGTTTAAAAATTGCAAATGTTGTCTTGTATCTCTTGCTTGTTGGGCACCTTATAGAAGTTCATCAGAAAGACTCTCAACACCTCTCCCCAATTGGAACAAACATCAGGTGGGAGAATTGACCACTATTCAGTAGCTTCACTCCATAGATCATGGGGAAAGCTTGAAGAGCCATGGCCTCCCAGGCAGGATGTCTTTTCCCAAGAATCCCCCTTAACATTTGTGTAAAATGTTGCAGTTGAGTTTGGGGGTCTTCGGACACTTGCCCATAGAACAGGACACGTCTTTGCAAGGTTTCCAACAAATAACTTATGATGTAGAGCTTTTGTTCAGTCATGGTGCCAACCAACCTGTAACTTAAAATCAACTAACAAAAATAAAAATTAAAAGTAAATAACAAGAGAATCTAGAAATTAATAGTTGAACTAACTAATAGTGAAATCAAGTCAAAACCTATCCATATTCCCCGGCAACGGCACCATAATTTTTGATGATGTTCACACTCCAATAAAAAGTGGTTGCTGTCAATAATTAATCTAACCAAAGGTTAGGTTCGAATCCATACGGAATACAGGGCTTGACTATAAGAATTCACTGTCAATCATTTCGAGTATTTAAAACTAAAATCTCCATATAAGGGGGGGGGTACGATTTGGAAATAAAAACAAAATATACACTATGCTACTATGCGAGGAAGTACTCAAATTTAGGGATAACTTAGGATTGTGTTTCGCATGGTTCGTTGACTCGATTACCCTAGATAACATAACTGTAATTAGGAATTCGCATGTAGGATGGTAACTTAGGTTCTTCCAACCCTCTTGTGAAGGTGAAGATCAAATTTCACCATGGCGCGTGGTTGGCAACCATGTTTGCCAACAAACTGTTATCCATTATCCTAGTCAACCTCCTCTTAGTTAGGTTTGGTTGATTAGACGAGAGCACATCAATTGAATCTTGTTATTTACTTCCCTTTTGCTATCTTTCACTACCATGGTCAAGATCATGATAGTAGGCCGGATTTGGTCTTGGCCACCACCAAACAATGATCAAAATGAAGGGAAATAAATAATATATGTAAAATCCTAATCATAAAAATGCAATTAATCTAGGTTATCTCATGTCAACTACCCATAGTTCCTGTAACCCCAAGTTGTGGGTGCTTACCTACTCATAGCTAAGGCAAAACCAACAAGAATGCAAGTAAAATAAATAGTTGAGAATTTTACAAAAAGAAATGAAGAAAAATACCAACACAAGTTGCAAACCACAAGCTTTGAAAGATGAAGAATGAATACAATACAAGATTTGCAATCCCCAAAAGTGGGTTTGGCAATAGAAATTGAGAATCTACACTAAAACCCTACAATAATCTAGAGAGAATGTTCTTGTCTCAAGTATGGAAAATTCTCTTCAAAATAAACCCTAACATAAAGTATATATAGTATATACAAACTTAACCCTAAAAATTACACAGAAAAGATAGCTGGCAGCAGGTACGTCTCATAGGTATGACTCATAGGGTGGCGTACGAGTCGTAGTCAGGGTCTTGTATCAGGCACTTTGCATTTTGGACTTGACTGTTATGACCCACTGGTACGAGTCATTGCTTGAGCTACCACTCGTATGCTCTTCTCTTATTCTAGGCTTTCAGTTTTTGGTGCAAAGTTTTGGCTCTCTATCTCTTACTACGGGTCCACCTCTATGAATCGTAGTGATACCTATGACTTGTAGGGTGGCCTTATAAGGCTGACCTCCACCTAGATGATTTTTGATTTTTTCTCTCTATTTCCTGCTACGAGATCACCCTACGAATCGTAGCTTTGGCTAAGACTCGTAAGTGAGCTCGTATATCCTGCACTTTAGGAAAATCTGTAATTTTCTCCCTAAATTATGCCAACCTACCTTTTCAGCAGTAACAACACAAAATCACATAAAAATAATAAAAAGTCGCATTAAGAACTCATAAAATCCCTTGTTTTAGGCATCAAATGTTCTATATTTTGATAGCACATCAATAATGTGGGACTTTGTGTCTTTCCATTATCTCTAATAGGCAATGCAACTCTATGGCTATCTGAGCTCCCGCAGAGTTCGATCACCAGTTGGGCTGAGTTGAATAAGGATATTTTGGAGTGGTGCTTCCTGGGAATGAAGAAGCTCAAGTTAAAATATCAAATCAACAACTTTGAGCAACTTCTTGGTGACTCGATCATAGTACTACATAGGAGGGATTCACAAAGTTCTCTAGGAGTGTCCTTGACCACAAAATCATTGATGATACCTTCATGGAGATCTTCTACCATTCCCTGGATGAGAATAGTCAAGCATTCGCTGATACCACCATCGGGGGCATGTTGTAAGATCAACCATTTGTAAGGATTGCTAAGAAGATGGAAAATGTGATCAAGATGAATCGTGCATGGGGGAAAATAGGTAGGTTATCTACCAAAAGTTTGTGATTGTGAGTACTAGTTCTGATCAAGCTAGAAAAAAAGATGACATAATGCGAGAGCTTGCCCGAATCCATACCAATGTGGAGGTGCTGATGAAGCAGAATCAGGAATGAGTTAATGCAGTTGTTTGATGTGTTGTCAATATACAACACTTTTGATGGTTAAAACATAGAATTTTATGTGTTCTCAATGAAATGTTAGTTGGTTTTATGTGTTTTTGTGTTTTATTTGCTGGATTTCAATGTTGGCCTTGATTTTGTGAAGAATATGCAAAAATTGCTGGTTTTGGTGATTTAGGAGGCCCTTTACAAGTCCTAGTACACTCTATGGGCCGTGAAGGAGGTTTTGTGGACAAACCCAGTAAGGGGATGATTTTTTCAAGTTTGTTCTACGAAAATGCAGATGGGTCATGTAATTGCTTATGTGTTGTGGAATATGTTTCATGTCCTTAGGATCAGAGAAGAGGGACTTTTTGAAGTTTTATCATACGAAACCCTCCTATAGGCCATAGAATACTTTATGGGGGTCATAGAGGGGTATTGTATACCTCAAGTCCAATTTTCCAGAAACACTTTACGAGACCCCGACTATGGGCCATGAAATGCAATATGGCCTGTAAAGCTGTTTGTGAGGTGTGTCGAACTAGCTATCCTATTTTGTTTAGGACGTGTATTTTAAATATTATAAATAGGTTTTTAGCTTATTTTTCGCTATATTTATAAAGAGCTTGACAGTGAGATTAAAAATAGTGAGATAGAGTAGAGATAACAATGGAGATTTTTGAGAAACACTTATACTTTGATTTGATCTTTAATCTTGTGATTCCCTTTGAAGCTTGGATTTGTTTGTTCTTAATTCAACTGTTTAAGTGCTCTATTATGTTATTCCAATTGATGAGTCTTGCATCTACACAAATCATGAGTAGTTAAATCCACAATTAGGGTTGTGAGAACCATGAAGAGTTAATTAGGTAAAATCGAACAAATCATAATTCTTGGAAAAGTGTGCATGCATGTATTAATTAGCTCTCTTTTCTTTGCATGTTTTCTGATGGTGGCTAACATTAGAACTTGACTAGTATTACTTATTGGACCAAGCTAGTAATGAATAGGAAAAGAGATTAATTAATAGGATTCGATTGATGTATTTTCGTCTAATTAACCAAAATGGGCCAAAGGGAGGTTGTACTAGGACTAGTAGGTAATGGTTAGTAATGCACACCACAAAGATGGGCCAAGTCATATTGTGAAATTTGCCTCTCGCCTGGACCAGAGAATTTGGTGAACTTAACTTACCGTCCTTCATGCTGCACCATAGAAAAAAATTAGGTTATCTGATCATACTAAGTTAGGGAATCATGGGAAACACAATAACCTAGTTTCTCTCTATATTAATTTAACTCTTGTGTTAGTTATATTTGCTTTTCTACAGATTATTGCAAACCCCCCTCCCCTAAGCCTATGTATTCCCTTAGGTTCGACCCTAACCTTTGTTAGGTTCTATTTCTTGACAACAACCACTTTATCCTTAAAAAGCAGGTGTAACTTGCACGACAACAAGATTTTGGCACCGTTTATGAGGAATACGACTAGACTTGGTTAATTCAAGTGATTTTGTTATTAATCCTTGCTTCCTGGATTTTACATTTTTTTGGGTTATTTCTTAGGGTGTAAGTGTAGTGTATGACCAACACGCGAAGTCGAGGTAGACCCTTGACTCTATTTGACCTAGAGATCTATAGAACGTTGAGAAGAATGACCCATGATAACGCCAACAATGTGGCTAATGTAGCTCTAAATAGGAACGATAATGAGAATGCTGACCATGATAACCTACCTCCTCTTGAGGATATGGCGCCATAACAATAGGATTTGAATCCCAATGCTTATCAGTGGAATCAATACAAGTTAAATCCTATGGCTATGGAGGTGACTGGAGCTATTGTGCTGCCAGCACTACCGACTAACACAAAGTTTATGGTTTCAAGTGGATTGCTTCAGATGCTGTAGAACCATGGGCTGTTTGTAGGCTTACCATCAAAGGATACTTATAGCCATCTATACAACATTACATTTGTCTGCAAGAGTATGATGGGAACACAGAATCTAGCTATGGATGTTGTGGGACTTCATGTCGTCCATTATCTCTTACATATAATGTAGCACTATGGCTGTCTGAGCTCCCGCAGAGTTCGACCACTAGTTGGGCTGAAATGCAAATAGCCTTTCAGAGAGGTACTTCCCGAGATTGAAAAAGCTCAAGTTGAAAGATCAGATCAACAACTTTGAGCAACTTTCTAGTGACTCGATCAGTACTACATGAGAGCAATTCACCATATTCTTGAGGAGTGTCCCAGATCACAAGATAGTTGATCATTCCTTGGTAGAGATCTTCTAATGTGCCCTTGATGACCATAGTCAAGCTTGTATTGATATCATTATGGGGGGGGGGGGTACATTCTAAGATCAGGAATTTGCAAGGATTGCCAAAATAATGAAAATATTGGTCAAGAAAAATCATGCATGTGGGCAGAAGGACAAAACATCTACCAAAAGTTAATACGCTATCAATGTTTGTTTCAAAGGCTGCTAAGATAAATGAAGAGATTATGCAAGAGATTGCCCAAATCAGCACATACATGGAGTTGATGATTAAGTAGAATCAGGAGCAAGTCAATGTTGTGGTTCATCAGCCTCTACGTTCACCTATCAATGATGAGCCTTAATGTGAGAAGGACACTTGTATTATTACTGATCAGATGGGGAGTTTCTGGACCAATGCTCAAGGGTCCAACCAGGACTATTGCCATCATGGCCAAGGAAACCAAGGTCAGAACTTCAACAGCGATAGAGCTTTCAGGGATAGTCATGGAGGATACTGTGGCCGAAATAGGGGAAGATATAGAGAATCAGATTGGGGTCACCAAGATGTTTACAGAAATGGTCCAGATGTTCCACTACACAACCTCAACATAGGTGTGAGTAGCTTACAAATTGAGGAGATTTTTGATCGACTGTTGAAGAAAGCTGGACAGAGGATGAAACTCTGAAGGGGATGAAATCCAAAATCTCTAGTATTAACCAGAAAATTGAGTCTCATTTTGTTTCTATCAAATAGCTTGAGCAATAGTTTTGCCAAGCGACGACACAACTCAATCAATGTTAGAGGGGTACACTGCCTAGCAATACAGTTCAGATTCATAAAAATGAAGGGTAGTGTATGGTGGTTACTACTCGGGGTGGCAAGAGCACCATTGATCCTCCCATTTCAGTTGATGAGGATGATGTTCAAGAGGAAAAAGTTGTAGCCAAGGATGTGGATATTAAAGATGATCATGGCAAGGATGGAGTGAGTGAAGTTGCCGATACGCCATAGAAGTTGAACCCTATTCCTAGTCCTCATCTTCTTTTCTCTCAAAGAATCAAAAAGAGGCAGGAGGAAGGCAAGTTCAATAACTTTCTCTTCATGCTAAAACAACTCTCTATCAACATCCCAGTCATTAAGGAATTAGAGAATATGCTAGTATATGCAAAGTACATGAAGGACCTAGTTACAAAGAAGTGCACTATGAGTCACGAGCTCTCCCAAGAGCTTCAGCATTGCAGTGCAACTGCTACGAGGTCCTTAGCCCAAAAGAGAGAAGATCCCGATGCTTTTACCATACCCTGCATAATTGGAGATGCAAAGTTTTCAAAGGCATTATATGATTAGGTTCTAGAATTAATTTGATGCCTTTTGCGGTCTTCAAAAAGCTAGGATTGAGAGCCTCTACTCCGACGATCATGTGGTTGTTAATGTTTGACAACACGGTGAAGAAGCCTGTGGGGATACTATATGATATGCTAGTCAAAGTTGAAAAGTTCATACTCCCTACAGACTTTATGATCCTGGATTATGAGATCAATTTTGGTGTTCCTATCATCTTGGGAAGACCCTTCTTAGCCATTGGATACTTTTTGGTAGACATGGAGAAGGGATAACACAAGTTCATGTTTGGAAAAGATGAGGTAGTGTTCAACATCTGTCAGCAGGCAAAGAAAAAAATGACTTTAGAGTGGTCTCTGTTATTAAGAATGTAGGTGATGGTGAGTCAGAAGTACCACTTGAGGTAAGATTGGCCATCGACACTTTGGAAGCAGTGCTGATGAACTTTGATAGTGATGGTAGGATAGATTATGAGGAGATAGTGAATGCTTTGGGGGTGACTTATTATCCTAGGTGCTAAACTAAGTTGGAGCTAGACTTGCAGAATCGAGAGTCATCACCCGCCAAGCCATCCATAGAAGAACCACTAATACTAGAGTTAAAGGTCCTTCTAGCACATCTGATATAGGCAATTTTGGGTGCCAACAACACCATGCTAGTCATAGTTGTTGCGTTCCTAAATGACGAGCAAGTGGGCGCCCTAGTCATGTTGCATAAACAATTTAAGAAGGCCATTAGGTAGACGATTGTAGATATCATTGGTATCTCTCTCGGGATATGTACACGCAAACTCTAGTTGGTCAAGGACTACAAGCCAAGTATTAAGCACCAAAGGTCTCTCAAACCCCAATGCAAGAGGTTGTGCACAATGAAATCATCAAGTGGTTTGATGCAAGAGTGATCTATCCAATTGCCGACAGTGAATGGGTGAGCTCAGTATAGTGTGTTCCAATGAAAGGTGGTATCACAGTGGTACCAAATGCCAACAACAAGTTGATCCCTATGCCGGCAGTGATGGATGGAGGGTGTGCATGGATTATAGAAAACTCATGCGTCGACATAAAAATACTACTTCCCTATGCCATTCATGGATCAGATGTTGGACCGACTAGCTAGAAAAGGGTTGGTATTGCTTTCTTGATGGATATCTATGCTATAACTAGATAACCATTGCTCTAGAGGATCATGAGAAAATACAACATTTGCATGCCCTTATGGAACCTTCACATTTAAGAGGATGCCATTCGGGTTGTGTAATGCCCTAGCGACATTCCAGAGATGCATGATTTCCATCTTCTTAGACATGGTGGAGGACACTATTGATGTCTTCATGGATGACTTTAGTGTGGTTTGAGACTCTTTTGAGGACTGCTGGAAGCACTTGAATGCTTTGTCCCAGAGATGTATGAAAAGCCATCTGGTGTGGAATTGGGAAAAGTGGCACCTCATGATGAAGGAGGGCATTGTGTTGGGGCAGAAAATCTCTAACAAAGGGATCGAGGTCTACAAAGCGAAAATAGAAGTGATCGAGAAGCTTACCCCACCCATCTCAAGTATGGGTGTGAGGAGCTTCCTAAGGTATACAAGTTTTGACCGGAAGTTCATATAAGACTTCTCTAAAATTGCATATCCATTGTGCATGTTGCTTGAGAAGGAGGCTAAGTTCATGTTTTGATGATGCAAGTCTCAAAGCCTTTGAAGGATTGAAGCAGAAGTTGATTTTGGCCCTAATCATTGTAGTTCCAAACTAGTCAAAGCCCTTCAAAATCATATGTGATGCAAGTGGGGTTGCACTAGGTGCAGTATTGGGATAGCACAAAGAGAAGATATTACACCCCATATACTATGCTAGCAAGGCCCTAAACAAAGCCCAGAAAAACTACATTGTCACTGAGTAGGAGTAACTCATCGTATTCTTTGCATTCGAGAAATTCAGGTTCTATTGTGGACCAAAGTGGTGGTGCACACAGACCACTCAGCATTGTGGTACTTGATGGAAAAGAAGGATGAAAAAGCAAGGTTGATGAGATGGGTACTTCTCCTTCAAGAATTCAATTTTAACGTCATTGACAAAAAACAGATAGAAAATCATGTCACAGATCACCTTTGTAGATTGGATGATGGGGCAAAGGCAAAGTTTGTGTCACAAGCCAAGCGTAGGGCCTAGATGTGACCGATAAATGAGGAACCCGAAGGAACCCCAAACAAGCCTCATAGCATACATAACACATCCTTGGTCGCGGAAGCAATTAGAATGACAATAAGAGATAAATATAAACAAGCGGAAGTTAGGACTAAGGATAAACTTCAATATCATAAATATCAAGAGTCAATAGAGTCAAGCTCATAGCATAGATACATAATATGTCCAATAGCACCTCTACTGCATAGATAAAGTGGGAGGGGGGAGGGTCGCAAGACAAAGCAACCGGGCTCACCCTCATAGTCAATACATAAGTCAAAGAGAGAAGGTCTTAATACATAGCAATAGATCATAAGTAACATCCCCGAAATGGAGGACTCACCAATAAGCTTGTTAGAAGTCGTACTAGCCATGTGGAGAAGGATGATCAAGTATTACACTGGTTCCTACATGGTGACATCACGTAGACATAAAGTATGCATTAGTACATTTGAATGTACTAAGTATGTAGGATTCAATGCAACAAGAGGTAGGTATCCAGGCAAAATGCATAATCATAGGCAATGAATAGCATATTAACAATTCGGCATATATGAATGATGCTTGAAGTAAACCCATGCTTATATAGTTCATAATATGATTCTAATGAGTGACCATTATGGTGCAAGTCGAGGCCTACCACGCCCTTTAGATGAGCCCATGAGGTATGAACCCTTTCATGAGGTTGATGGAGTACAACCTCCCCCCCCCCCACCTCTGAGGTTGATGCAATACAAACCCTCCAACGAGGTTGACAGAGTACAAACACCCCATCAAGGTTGATGGTTACCAACCCCCAAAAAGGCTACCCAGCCTACCACCCCTCGAGTTAGGTGGCCAATGTACCAACCCCTTGATAGGTTACTCGGGCGTACAAACCCTCAAGCTAGGCTTGGTCATCCCCAACACTATATAGAGATAATATCATATATATACACTCTTTTCATCATCGTGCACATACATTCCTATTCATCATCATTCCTTCATCATTTCTTCATCATTTCATCATCATGTCATCATCATATAGTCATTTTACTTATAAGACATACATTAAACCTTCAATTCCTCAAGAATCCATAACTAGACATTTTATAAAACATCTAGAGGATATGTAAAGCTAGTGTAAGACCATGCAATTTAGGAATGAAATCATGCTAGAAAAATCAATGTAAAGCCATCAATAGATATTAGGTAACACCCTCTAACAATATACATCAAGACCCTTCATCAATTCTCAGCATAGACCTTAGATTCATGGCCCCAAACATAACAAAACAATCATAATTTCATAAATCTCAATATAGTGTGCAATGATTTTAATAATAAATAAGACCCATGAGTAAATCAAATTAAATCCTATAATTTTTAAGAAAAGGAAGCTTCGGTATCATGGGTGAAAGGAACCAATGAAAGAAACTGACATACATTAGCTTTGGGGGAACTTTTTATGAAGATTAAATATGAAGACTTGAAGCTTGAAGGAAGTCCTTAGTTCCAGATGAGGGTTTTGAAACTTGAGTTTAGGAGTGAAAGATTTGGCTATGTATTTAAATGAATATTGGGAAATGGTTAGAATAATATAGGGGTGAAAAATGGCTAGGTATAGGTATATTAATGCTTAGGGACACTTAGGCCCAAGACATCAAAGCCATAGACTGCAAGAAAAATAACTAGGAAAAATTTACACAGGTTCACGTTTGGTCTGTGATGCCGACCTATCGCGGAGGACAGATTTACATTAGTCTGAGACAGCTGCGCGTCACGGCACTATCGTGGATTGATTCTGAAAATCAAAATTTTGGAAATTTGAAATTGCTCTTCGTTTGCTCTAAAATTAGGGTTAGACCCTTTCCTCCATAATTTGACCCCCTAAACAAGAATATAAAGTTGGATTTTCTAAATCATGGTACAGATTTTGAGATATATGGAAATTCCAATTCAGGGAACTTGCAAATCACATTTTTAGGCACTTTTTGGTGTCATTTCAATATCTTTCCTTTTGGAACATTCATCCCTGAATGTCTAAGAAACTGTCACGCCCCAAGTACCATTAAGGCGGACTAGCACCCGTTGCTGATAAGGCCTGGGAGAATCAACCTGTATCTATGTGCTTTCTATACATATTATAAGGGATTCCTATGTTTAACATGCCTTTAAGAAAGTAAATAGTGATAACAAGCCAAAAGGAGATGCATATGGCTAGGCCGTTGGGGCCACGGTGTTTAAAGTATGAGACATAACTACACTTTAATTTACATAGTCTACAAAGCCTCTAGATAAAGAAAAGTATCTGATAAGGGTCGAGATAGGCCCCACCTCGAGTAACTGTACAATACAAAAATATAAGCTCTAGACACACACAAAGCTCCAAAGCAAACTGGAGCTTGGTAATAGCTATTGGATATCCTGTACTCCTACTTGGGAGATCTACTAGCACCTATACACGCAGCATGAAATATAGGTCCCTTGTAAGGGACGTCAGTATGAGATAATGTACTAAATATGTAAGGTAGGAAATACTGCAAATGAAGAAACAACTCAAATGAAACTATGCACTGGTATAGGTTAAGAGACCACCTTTAGTTATACTGTAAGATCATGAACTTTATGTGCTTTTTATTACTTTACCTTTACTTGTAATCTGTGTACAACATGTAATACAAATGACCAGCTGATCAGTCGTAAATATATATCGAGATCGGCCCTGGCTAGGCTTTTCCTTTAACCCCTTGGGCTACCCCCGTGATAGGATCGACCCTGACTAGGTGATTCTTCCACCCCTCGGGTTACCAGCCATCAATAAGTAATATACTTTACCTTTTAGTTACCTTTGAAATGATTCTTTTGGTGGTCACAATATTGGAGCTGTAAGGTTGTATATGTAGCATGTAAGATGTACACAATCATACAAGACAATATGACAATGAAAAGAGTATGTTACACAAATAATGAAATGCATATGAGATGAAATACCTCGTGAACTTTATTTATCAACAAGAACCCATGTAACTTGGTATCCACGTATGTATGTAGATTTAAAGGTGAGTATGTATGGGCACATATGAACATGTGAAAGAGTGGAGACATGTTTAATAGTTGTATCGGAGCTGAAAAGTGCCTTTATATGCCAAGGAAGAATCTAGATTTCATGCCAAGTAATACGAAATCAAGTAGCCTTACATACCTCGCTGTACGACCTCGCTATTACCTCAATATAACCTTCCCTTCCTCCAAATATTTATCTACAAAATAGAAGGTGATAAAACGAGCGTTAGCAGCCAATAGATACATCTTGGAAGCCCAATCTCATAAAAAACCATCATACAGGTAGCAAGCGGGTTTTTTTTTAACCCGAGCGTATTCTTTCAACCTTTCATCCCCTAATCATATTGTCTAATACACATTCTCATATAATGTAGCACCCCATATCTTTCAATACTAGTACTATGCAAATGAAAGATGATATGGTTTGGCCATATTAGCGCCAACTTTTAAAAGTGCCTGAATCTCCAATTAAAGGGTGATATGTATGTCTAACACTGAAGAGGGTCGAGTGTAAATAAGCTTTAAGTCGTATTAAGGAGATCACGGCCTTAAACAAAGTGAGAGAATTGAGGTTTTTGTAGGAATTAGTAAGCTAGCAGGTGAATCACCTACTTGCTTAGCTAAAATTGCTAGCTAAACAGAGATGAGGCTCGACGTCAAATTTGTCCAAGTCCAATTATGAATAAAGTATGTATTAAGGGTGTAACTTTATCCCATGTTTTAGCATCACAAATGGACTTTATTTTTAGCCAAAGAAGCATATAAAAAGGGCCAAAGTACATCACAACCTACTTAACCATTTGGGCCCAAACCAAGTGAAGTGAAAGGGACAAGCTGCTGCATCACCATCTTAATAATATAAGGCTTAAACCACATAAGAAATTTGGCCAAAATCCTCTTTAAAAAGGCTTACAAATAGCACTTTTAAGTCATTCTTAGACTTGGAAAATTTCAGCTTTCACAAACTTTTTCTCTACACTTTCTTAACCTAGCAAAAGCAGCCACAAGGGGACTTTTAGGATTCTTGGAGAAGCCCTACACCTAAAAGGTAGTGGTAAGTAAGTTTACATATGTCTTTAGTATGGTTTTCTTATGAAAAACAAAAGACTATGTTGGTTATGTTTGTGCTGAAAATTTGGACAGCATGTGTCCTAGGGATTGTTATGAGATTTTCTTGTTATTCAAGAGGACTTTCTCTTCTTAGTTGGCTATATTATGAGGTAAAACTCATGTATTTAACATAGAATTTTTTGTTAATGATGAAACCAGGCTGCTGCACCACTTTTACAGTCCACAAAAAAAAGAGTTGTTATACAACATCGTAATTGTGCTCTTAAAAGAAACTTGTGGGCTGATAATTGGAAATTGTTGTTTCACAACCTTCACCTAATTTGAGACTATTTGTGGACTATTTTAAGACTGGTTTTATGTGTAAAAACATTAGATATAGTTTGGTTAAATTTGGAACAGGTTTGGGATTGTCGACGTCAAAATGGGGCAAGGGACGTCACGTTATGCCGCCTATTTGTATGTTGTGTAGAAGTGATATGTATTGTGCTTTGTGGGCTGTTGTAAGACTGTTATGGCACTAGAACAGGATTTATATGATATGTATTGAGAATGTGTATTAGAAAGTACGATTAGGGGCGAAAAGGTTGAAAGAATACGCTCGGGTTTATAAATGTCTGCTTACTGCCCGTACGTTATTTTTTTATGAGATTGGGTTTTCAAGATGTATTTATTGGCTGCTAATGCTAGTTATATCACCTACTATGTTGTAGATAAATATTTGAAGGAAGTGAAGGTTATCTTGAGGTAATAGCGAGGTTGTACAGTGAGGTATGTAAGGCTACTCGATTTCATATTACTTGGTGTGAAATCTAGATTCTTCCTTGGCACATTAAGGCACTTACCAACTCTATCACATCTATTAACCATGTCTCCACTCTTTCACATATTCATATGCTCCCATACATAGTCACCTTCAAATCTGCATACATACTTGGATACCAAGATACAAGAGTTCGTTCTACTAAATAAAGTTCATGTGTTGTTCTACTTCCTATGCATTTCATTAATTGTGTAACCTACTCCTTTCATTTGGTATTGTCTTTTGTGATTATTTACATGTCATATATTGTATCTACGGTCATACAACTCCAATATTACTACTACCAAAAGAATCATCTCAAAGGTAATTGAAAGATATAGTAAAAGTATATTGCTCATTGATGGGTGGTAGCCCAAGGGGTGGAAGAATCACCTAGCCAGGGTCGATTCTATCATGGGGATCGCCTGAGGGGTTAAGGAAGAGCCTAGCCAGGGCCGATTCCGATACAGTTTTACCACTGATCAGCTGGTCATTTGTATTACATGTTGTGCACAGATTATACAGTAAAGGTAAAGTAATAAAAAGAACATAAAGTACATGATCCCACAATATGACTAAGGGTGGTCTCTTATTCTACACCAGTGCATAGTTTCATTTGAGTTATTACTTCATATACATTATTTCCTACCTTACATATTCAGTATATTATCTCATACTGACGTCCGTAACAGGGACCTGTGTTTCAAGCTACACAGGTACAGGTGTTAGTAGATCTCCCCAGTAGGAGTACAGGACATCCAGCTGCTGTTACCAAGCTCTAGGTTGCTTCAGTGATTTGTGTCTAGAGCTTATATTTTTTATTGTACAGTTAGTCGAGGCGGGGCCTATCCCGACCCTTATCAGATACTTTTCCTTATCTTGAGGCTTTGTAGACTATGTAAATTAAAGTGTGGTCATACCTCATACTTAGACACCGTGGCCCCAACGGCCTAGCCATATACATTTTCTTTTGGCTTGTTATTACTGTTTACTTTATTAAAGGCATGTTAAATATAGAAATCCCTTATAATATGTATAGAGAGTGCATAGATATAGGTTGGTTCTCTTGGGCCTTATTGGCAACGGGTGCCAGTCCGCCCTAATGGGGCTTTGGGCATGATAGAAGTGGTATCAGAGCGGGTCATCCTAGAGATTCCACAAAGTCGTGTCTATGTAGAGTCTTATTTATCGATGTGTTGTGCACCACATTTATAAGCAAGAGGCTACGTGGCATTTAGTTGTTACTTTCTTTTCATTCTTTAGATCGTGCCATAGAGCCAAGTTTAATAGGTGAATTATGTCTAACTCCTAAATTGTTTTGTACAACAAGTATGCCAGAAACTAGGCAAAACAAAGGTAAAGGGAAGGGAGTAGAAGGGGTGCTTGGTATACCCAGTCAGGTGAGACAAAAAAATGAGGTTCAAGAGGAGTCTCTGTCACAGACATCTCCAACTCTTGGCTCTTAATGAACCCGAAAGTAGTAGAATTTCCCCAGAACCACCTATCAATGCTACCGTGCAGGATCAGAGAAATGCAATCCAACTATTGACCCGTATAGTTGCTGGCCAAGGTCAAAGACAGGAAGGTCCAATTATAGGTACAAGTTGTACGAATAGGGCAACTAACATGAGGATACGTGATTTCTTTAATTTGGACCCTCCATCCTTCACTGGGTCAGATCCTAATGAAGATCCCCAAGACATTATTGATAAGATTCAACACACTTTAGATGTTATGCATGTGAGTGGTACAGAAGCTGTCGAGTTAGCGACATATAGGTTGAAGGTATGGCTATATTGTGGTATGAAGCTTGGAAGCAATCTAAGGGTATAGATACACCTCCAACTACCTGGAAGGAGTTCAAAGAGGCATTTCTTGATCATTACTTGCCAGATCCGAGAGGCCTGTGCAGATCAGTTCTGAAATCTCCACCAAGGGAATATGAGCGTGGGGGAGTATGGCCTTCAATTTAATTCACTGGCCAGGTATGCTCCTAATGTAGTTGCTACTATGGCAGATAGAGTTCATTTATAGTGGATAGATTTGATATGTATCTAGTCAGAGACTGTACCATTGCCTCCTTGAACAAAGACATGGATATAGTAAGAATGCAAGTTTTTGCACAGAAATTGGAGGATCAGAGGCAAAGGAGAAGGATACAAGAGTTGGAAAGAGGGCAGGCCAAAAGGGCCAGGTCTACAGGGCAGTTTACACCACCCCAAGGTGCGCTTACGCCTCAATTTTCTAATAGACATCCTAGGCCATCATCTTCCTACTCCGTAGCCAGTGCTCCGCCACAACTTCAAGGGTCTAGGATAAATCAGTTTGGTCCAAGAAGTGAAGGGAAAGGTGCCCGGACAACGAGATATTCAGCAGGTTGGCAAATCTATGCAGTCTTGTAAACAGTATGGAAGAAGTCATTTAGGTATATGTCGTGTTGGGACAGACATTTGTTATTGGTGTGATGCGCCAGGGTATATGATAAAAGATTGCCCGAGGAGGCATATGAGTGATATAGCACAATCTACTAGGTCAGCTGTTGCATCATCATCGTCAGTTCCTCCATTAGGTAGGGGTCAACAAGCACCTATAGGTCATGGTAGAGGTGTTAGAGGGGCAACTAGCTCTAGCGGAGTCACCAACCCTTCAATCAGTTCCAGTAGTGGATGAATTCATTGATGTGTTCCCTGAAGAACTTCCAGGCTTACCTCCAGAACGAGAAATAGATTTTGGTATTGACTTACTTCCAGGCACTCAACCTATTTCTATCCCTCCATATAGAATGGCCCCGACAGAGTTGTGTGAATTAAAAGAGAAGTTAAAGACTTATTGGAGAAGGTTTTATAAGACCTAGTGTGTCCCCTTGGGGTGCACAAGTGTTATTTGTAAGCAAAAAGGATGGCACCTTATGAATGTGTATCGACTATTGACAATTGAATATGGTAACAATTAAGAATAAATACCCCCTCCGCAGGATTGATGATTTATTTGATCAGTTGCAGGGTGCCAAATGCTTTTCAAAAATTGATTTTAGATCAAGTTATCACCAAGTGAGGGTGAAGGAGAAAGATATACCTAAGACTGCTTTTAGAACACACTATGGTCACTTTGAATTTCTTGTCATATCATTTGGGCTAATGAATGCACCAGCAGTTTTTATGGATCTGATGAATTGGGTATTCAAGCCATTCTTGGATGTGTTGTGATAGTTTTTGTAGATGATATTTTGGTATATTCAAGATTAGAAGAGGACCATGTAAATCACTTACGACAGGTGCTACAAGTTCTTCGTGATCGACAATTGTATGCCAAATTTTCTAAATGTGAATTTTGGCTAAAATTAGTGGCATTCTTAGGTCATATTGTGTTAGATGAGGGAAAAAGGGTTGATTCACAAAAGATAGAGGCTTTGAAAGATTGGCCTAGACCAACAACACCCACGGAAGTTCGGAGCTTCCTAGGTTTGGCAGGTTATTACAGGAGGTTTGTCAAAGCTTTTTCTTCTATTTCTGCACCTCTAGCAAAGTTTACACATAAGGGAACCAAGCTCCAATGGAATGATGCATGTGAAAAGAGCTTCCAGGAGTTGAAAAATAAGCTAACTTCTGCACCTGTGTTAGTACTCCCAGAAGGCATCGAGGGGTATACAGTGTATTGTGATACTTCAGGAGTTGGCTTAGGGTGTGTACTGACACAACATGGTAGGGTAATTACTTATGCATCTAGACAGCTATGACCACATGAGAAAAACTACCCAACTCATGATCTTGAGCTAGCAGCGGTTGTATTTACTCTGAAAATATGGCGCCACTATTTTAACAGGGTTCACGTTGACATATATACTAACCATAAGAGTTTACAATACATCTTTAAGTAGAAAAACCTAAACTTAAGATAGCGGAGATGGCTAGAGCTAATAAAGGATTATGACGTTGATATACTATACCATCCGGGGAAGGCAAATGTGGTAGTCGATGCTTTGAATCGTAAGGTAGTCATGAATATTGGTGATCAAGCTGTGACAAGTCAAGGAGTGGCTAAGGATCTACATTAGCTAGCCAGTTTAGGAGTTCGCCTTCTTGAAACTCCAAAGGAAGGGGTTATTGTGCATAATGCTGCGGAGTCTTCATTGGTAATGGAGGTGAAAGAAAAACAGTTTGAGGATCTTGTTCTACGGCAGCTTAAGAAAAAGGTGAGTCAGGGTATGATAAAGGGCTTTGACCTTACACAAAATGGAGTACTTTACTGCCAAAATAGATTATCTGTGCCTAATATTAATGGATTAAGAAAGAGGATAATGGAAGAAGCCATCATTCCCGATATTCCATCCATCCAGGATCAATTAAGATGTATCATGACCTAAAGGGAATGTTTTGGTGGGGAGGCATGAAAAGGGACCTTGCAAAATTTGTGGATCAATGTCCACATTGCCAACAAGTGAAAGTAGAACACCAAAAGCCAGGAGGTTATATGTAGTGTATAGAACTTCCAACATGGAAGTGGGATATGATCAATATGGATTTTGTTACCGGGTTGCCTTGCTCATTTCAGAAGTTCGACTCCATATGGGTAATAGTTGACTGACTCACAAAGTCAGCACACTTCTTGCTATTCAGGAGTGATTATACAGCTGAATAGTATACCAAGCTATACCTCAAAGAGATAGTCAGGCTACATGGAGTCCCAATCTCCATTATATCTGACCGAGGAGCT
>JAOTQR010128226.1:0-60893 GCA_025774065.1 Solanum ossicruentum
CAATTAGGTCCCAAACTTTTCTATTTTGATCCAATCGAGGACTTCCGACTCAAACTTAATTATGCATGCCAAATTCATTTGATACTCACCGGAAATATACTTAAGTTCAAATTACACTATATCCACAACAAAATTTCCTAATTGTATAATTATCCTTAATTTAAAGAAATACGGATTCATCTTTACTTGACCTTTTTAAAGATGCGAGATGAAGTATCAAAACAAAAAAATTGTAATGAAACAAAAAACTAAAAATAAAAGTAATAATATTAAATATATAATTATGATATTGTGAGACTAATTTAAGGTAGAAAAGTTACATAAATTTTGTAGTAAGTAATTTTCTCAAGATGATAGATGTTTCTCCACTTGCAAATCACCTCGATCAATAGACTTAAGAATCAATATTCAGTAATAATGTTTCTTCTAATAAAAAATATATATATTGTGTCTACTTTGTTTTCATTATTGGTTGTGACCTAACAGGTGTATAAAAGAATAGTTAGAAAAGTATAAAGTAAAAGGTTACAAACAAAAAATTTTAAAAGCTTTACATCACTTATATCAACTACTAAATTAATTAAGTAATCATGATTTTTTTATTATTTAAAATTTAGGATGATATAATTGATTTGTATCTCATAATAGTTTAACAATATTGAATTATTTATATTAATTGAATGCTACTACCATAAAAAGTGAAACAAAAAGAAGTTGGGGGTTTTTATCTATGAATCAATGGACAAAAAATTAATAACTTAAGGTACAAAATACAAAACAAACAACTTTATTCTAGAACTAGAAAGCCCAACTTTTTTTTATTTGGTTGTGAGAGCATAACAAAAACAAATATTATATTTCATTGTAGTTAATCTTTGATTTTGCGAAAAAGAAAAAAGAAGATAATAGCTATTAGGAGTATTATTAATAACCTTACATGAAGTTTTTATACTTGTCTTTTGATAGATCATGTAGTTTGAAGAACTCATCCTCATCAAAAAAATTGTAAAGAAGTATAACATACAGAAATTTTTTTAAGCACACGAAGAATGCATTTCATATTTCTAAAATTGTTTAAAGATATTTTAGTTTTTCTTTTACTAAGAATTAATAATATAATATCATACAATTTGTATATTTATATTTTAAGAACTTTATGCAATATCATTCTTTATAGTTAACTATGAAATTTAATATGAATATAATCAATTTGTATATTTTCATATGTGCATGTATTTGTATGTGTGTATGTGTGTGCTTTATTTGGTTGTAAGAGCATAACAAAAACAAATATTATATTTCATTGTAGTTAATCTTTGATTTTGCGAAAAAGAAAAAAGAAGATAATAGCTATTAGGAGTATTATTAATAACCTTACATGAAGTTTTTATACTTGTCTTTTGATAGATCATGTAGTTTGAAGAACTCATCCTCATCAAAAAAATTGTAAAGAAGTATAACATACAGAAATTTTTTTAAGCACACGAAGAATGCATTTCATATTTCTAAAATTGTTTAAAGATATTTTAGTTTTTCTTTTACTAAGAATTAATAATATAATATCATACAATTTGTATATTTATATTTTAAGAACTTTATGCAATATCATTCTTTATAGTTAACTATGAAATTTAATATGAATATAATCAATTTGTATATTTTCATATGTGCATGTATTTGTATGTGTGTATGTGTGTGCACTTATACTGATCTGATTTGTGGTTATAATTAAGGTTTTAATAACTAGAATTGAAGGGAGTCTTGGAGTAATTGGTAAAGTTGTTACCATATGACCATAACGTCATGGGTAAAAACCTTGGTAACATCCTTGGACATAAATGCAAGGTAAGGCTACATATAGATCCTTGTAATCTGGCCCTTCCCCAGAAGTGCACCGGGCTTGCCGATTTTTTTTAAGTAACTAGAATATCAATTATTGAAGGACAAATCTAGTTGTTGAAAAATGGTATAATGACCAAACTTTCTTCATCGTTAAATCATTTTTAAGGATCAAATTTTTTTCATCGTTAAATCTTTTCATGGCGGAGCTTTTAAAGGAGTGGTGACGACGGGATTTTTATCGGTCGTTATTGACTAATAATAATCGAACTAATATTTTAGCGATGGAATTTTCCCTCATTAAAGACCTATTATCTTGTAGTGATAATATCAAATAAAGGGGTTCATATCATTCATAACATTTATTACATTCTCATAAACTCATAGCGTGCTTAATTTTCCTTCAACATCAACAACATCCATAAAGCATTTGTGGTACCATAAGCCTTCATACATAAGAGATTTGCCACATAACTTAGTCAAAATATATTGGGTATATGTATTTAAGCTTAAAATCATAGAATTCAAGAATAAGGAACATGAGAGGGGTAAAATTAAAGTCATTCAAGAAATCATTCAAACAACCCAACAACATATTTGAAAAACCCCAATTTGGGTATGGTGAAACCATTCAAAAATTCATAATATTTTAGAGTCCTTCAAGATGTCATAGCTTACAAAGCTTTAATGTAATAAGCATATCATCATATCAATCATTAGTAGGAGCCCATGCATCAATAAATCAAGAATCAACAAATTTCCAATTTTTTCATGTAATGGAGAGATAATAAAAAAATATCCATACAGAATTAGTCATTAGAATAAAGAAATTTGATAAAAAATAGTTTGGGGCTCCATGGGTGAAAGGACCCATGGATGAATACCCACATACCTTAAACTTGGAGTTTCCTCAAAAAAGACTTGAGCAGGACTTGGGGCTTGACTTTGTTTTCTTGAATTCCAACAAAACTACTTGAAAATCTTAAGAATGGATGGAGAATTTGGTGAAGATTAGAGAGTAATTTGAGAGGCTTTTGGTGAGTTTTGGAGTTTAAAAAGGGCTAAGGATGAAGGTTTAATGTATATAGACATGGGGTAATTACCCTGTGGTAACCCTCGTGGGAGGATGCCTCTTCTATATGCTCTCGACTCACATAACAATCACTAACATACAAAGAATTTAATATGTGACATATTAATCATAATTAAATAATGAATTCA
The DNA here is from genome assembly GCA_025774065.1 of Solanum ossicruentum. Lineage (NCBI taxonomy): Eukaryota > Viridiplantae > Streptophyta > Magnoliopsida > Solanales > Solanaceae > Solanum > Solanum ossicruentum. The sequence continues at coordinate 3,061 of JAOTQR010128226.1, forward strand.
AAATAGTTAAAGGTATAGGTTTTGCTCTAAAGTTCGTTTAGTTGATTTCTAGTTCAAGTTTTTGGCGTAAGTACCTTGCAAATAATATAGGTCACTATCTTGTGAGAAATTTATATATTTTCCATACTGTTGTAGCACGCTGAAAAGTATTACTAATGCTAAAATATAAGGACATAAAATTTACTAGTTTTCGTTTCAAACAATCATTTTAACATAAGTTGTATTTTATTATAGAAACAAGCTCACCCACTCAAATATAACTAAACAAGCCAAAACTTAGAGTTACAACCCATGGCTCCATAATTTACAATATAGCCTTTCAAATTTATACATAAATATGCACTAGGAGAATTATGTACATGTCCTAAAACTACTACAATATATGTCTAGATGCAAATGTGATCTTCTGCACAGCTCCTAAAATTTATCTTCAATGGTCATCCTCAAGCATTCTCTCGAGCATTCCCTACTATAAAAACAACTATCTCTAAGCATAAAGCTTAGTGGTGTAAACACGCTAAAAGCTGAGAACCTTAAATCCCTCAATTTACCCTTCCTAAGTCAAAGGGAAACCTAATGGAATGTAGTAAATAGACCAAGTGAACAAATACATTAACAGTTTCAAGTATGATATTTAAATATTTAAGTATCAAGGGTTCCTGGAATACTTTTTATAAGACTTTCAAATGACAAGTTTCATCCAGTATGTAAGTCATGTTGTCACACAAAACATATTCAAGTATCAAGAAGGACCAAAGCCTTGTATTAAGAAGGGTAAAGACACAATTATCAAGAGAACAAGAACAATATTAAAGTGACTTTCTAGTTCGTGCATAAAATGGACAGCATCCATACATAAGACGAGCCAAAACTTCACAATCAAAAAGACAATTGATCCAAACAAGAGGCATGCCAATAATGAAAAAGTCACAGCGACAAGAAGGACAAATTCCACAAGGATATCAAGTGACCAGGCAATTTATACAAATGGCCGAATTAAACAAGTTTCTTGCAACTCCCAAAATATATCAACACAACCAGATAAATGACAAGAACATAGCTGACAAACCAACATAACATTCAAATATACTAATAGGTAACAAAGGCATAAGAACAAGTTTTACATGAATCTATACCTTTTAGCATGCCCCTACCGAGTTCAAGTCTTGGATCAATACGACATTTGTTCCTTCAATCAATCTCCTTAAGATTGTACAAGAATGTGAGCACCTTAATGCTTATTTACATGCTCATTTAATATCTAGCACTTTCAAAAGGTAAACATTAACAAGATAAATACCAAAATTGAGTCCTGTTTCTGCAAATCACATTTTTCTCGGTAGTTTTACTACCTTGTAGCGCAACTAGATTTTGAATTGGTAAATGGACAAACTAGGCTTTCCCTTCTACCTGAAATCTATAAGTATATATGAATATAGGTTGCAAATCATCAAGAAATAATTCAAAATACCCTTTGTACAAGTACTTATAATTGATATACTAACAGCACATCCCCAGGGATATCTATGTCAAAACTCTGGACAAAAGTTGTCCTAATTTGCGTCCACCATTTTGAATCTATAACTACCAAATTAGGTCCCAACATAAACATATGAGTTGTAAATAGATATGCTACGGTTTCAAAGAACTAATAACTATCACAAATTACAGCTCACACATCAAGAGATGATTAAAATACTAACAACACTACATAGAAGGCTTCTTAAATAGAAAACTGGTCAGAACTTTCATTGTGTTTCACGCCTTCTGTAGATACCATACAAGCAAATTTTGATTTTTACATAAACTCAAAAGTTGTGGTTATGTGAATCAACTTTCCAAAACATATTTACATACTAAAATCACAGCTATATACAACGAGATATTCCACAATTACTAAACAGAATGCAATTTAAAGACAGAATTCAACCACTTACCAAAGGATAGAGAATTTTTTAACTTTGCTCAAGGGAACTAAATATATTTCATATGTTTTGTCAAATATAAGGTCATGAGAGAGTTTGTAAGGTTTTATATAGTCATTAAACCGACTTACTTTGAGGAAAATATATCTTATGCCAAAAGCATGTTAAAAGAAAAATTATCCAATAAGGTGGCTGCCCAAATTTTCCCTTTTACACTCCTTATTTACTTTCTTCACACATAATAATTATTATTGAGCTTATTTAACATGTATAATTTCATAAAAGTAAATAAATTTCACTGAAATGTACCCCTCTCTCATTCCTTTCTATGATTCAAGAAAACTCATTTCTCTAATGACACAAACTCAAGTCAAAGAGTTGTGAAGTAGGGATTTATTTTTATCTTTAGAGAAAACCTATTTGAAAGTGAATATGTTATTTAATAATATGGGCATTAAAACTATCTCCCCCTTAAGAATTTTTGTTTCAAAATTTACCTTTTGGTAGTCTAAAAATAGGTGCGGATATTGGGTCCTCATTTTTTCTTCCCTCTCCCAGGTGGCTTCTTCTCCTGAATGGTTCCTCCAAAGTACATTTACTAAGGGAATTTTATTGTTTCTATATTCTTTTATTTCTCGAGTGTGAATATGGACAGATTCCTCAACATACATCTACTCTTGATTAACCTCAATAGGTTCAACTGGCAGGACATGCAAAGGGTCAAAACAATATCTTTTGAGCATTGACACGTGGAACACATTGTGGATCTTGTCTAACACAAGTGGTAATGCCAATTTACATGCAATTCGTCTCACTCTTTCAAGTAACTCCTAAGGTCCAATAAATCAGGGGTTAAATTTCCCCTTTTGGCTAAATCTCATATTTTTCTTCCATTGAAATACCTTTAATAATACCTTATCACCAACTTGATATTCGATATCATGTCTTTTAAGATCAACATATGATTTCTGCCTATTCAAAGTAATCTTCAGGCAATCCTTGATCACCTTTACCTTGTCTTCTGTTTGCTGCACAATTTCAGACTAGTAAGTTTTCTTTCACCAACTTCACTCTAACAAAGAGGAGCCTGAAATTTTATTCCATATAAAGCTTCATAAGGAGGTATTTCAATACTCGATCGGTAGCTATTATTGTAAGCAAATTCTACTAAAGCCAAATGTTTGTCCCAACTACCCTCAAACTCCATGATGCATGCTCAAAACATATCCTCCAAAATTTATATCACTCTTTATGACTTACCATTTGTCTGAGGATGAAATGAGGTACTGAAATTTAACTTGGTACCCAAGGCCTCTTGCAAGCTAGACCAAAATCTATATGTAAAACTTGGGTCTCTATCGGAGGCTATAGAGGTAGGGATTCTGTGTAGCCTTACAATCTCATTAATGTATAGTTCTGCTAACCTCTCAAGTGAATAATCCATCCTAATTGCTAAGAAGTGAGAACTTTTTGTTAATCTATCCACTATCACCCATATTGCATCATAGTTCTTTTGAGTGCGAGGAAGTCAAGAAACAAAGTGCATTGTTATTCTTTCTCATTCCCATTCTGGCATTGGCAAAGGTTGGAGTATCCCAACTGGAACTTGATTTTCTGTTTTTACTTGTTGACAAACCAAACATTTGAAATGTACTCCGCAGTGTCTTTCTTTATACCATTCCACCAATAGTGTTCTTTAAGGATCTGGTACATTTCCGTACCTTTAGGGTGCATGGAAAATGACCAAGTGTGTGTTCATTTAAGATTTCTCTTTTCAGTCTTTCATTATTAGGGACACACAACCTACCTTGATAAGATAAGACACCATCCTATGTTAATGAAAAATCATGTTTTTATCCATCTTGAACCTTTTTGGTCAGCTCCATGAGTTTCTCATCTAACTTTTGTGCTTCTCTAAATGCTCAAGCAATATGGGGATAACTTGAAATTAGGAAATAATTGACCCAGTTAAATGAAGTGCAATATGAGCATTCATTGCTCTTAACTTAACAAACAAAGGCAATGGACTCAAGGATAGCCTTGCAAAGGCCTTGCGACTTAAGGCACCTGCAACTACATTAGCTTTTCATGGATGATAATTGATTGTGCAATCATAATCCTTAATGAGCTCAAGCCATCTACATTGCCTTAGGTTCAGCTCCTTCTGTGTACCCAAGTATTTTAGGCTTTTGTGATTGGCAAATATGAAATATTTTTCGCCATAGAGATAATGTCTCCATATCTTTAAGGCAAATACTATAGCATCAAGTTCCACATCATGAGTAGGATAATTCAATTCATGTGATTTTAATTTCTGAGATGCATAAGAAATAACTTTCCCTTCTTGCATCAAAACACACCCTAGACCATGATGAGATGCATCACTATATATGTTTGTTTGATAGTTTTCCTAAGGCTTTGTTTGAACTATCAAGCACTTCCTCTCTATGTTAAAGTAGCTTTCTATCAACATGCCCCTCACTGAGGCTTTGGAGAAAATGTAGGGCTATCTGAAGTATATGAAGGACCTAGTCACCAAAAAAAGCACTGTGAGTCAAGATCTTTCACAAGAGCTTGAACATTGCATTGTTATCACTACAAAGTCCTTGGTCTAGAAACTTAAGAATCCAGGTTCTTTCACCATACTCTGAACCATTGGAGATGTAGAGTTCATGAGGGCACTATGTTACTTAGGTGCCAGTATCAATGTGATGCCCCTGGCGGTCTATAAGAAGCTTGGATTTTACATAGTAGAAAACTCTATGGGGATACTGTATGATGTGTTGGTAAAGGTTGAGAAGTTCATATTCCCTGCAAACTTAGTGATTCTTGATTATGAAGTTGTCTTTGACGTCCGAATCATCTTAGGAAGGCCATTCCTAGCCACTAGATGAGCTCGTATGGACATGGAAACTATTCAACTCAGGTTTAGATTGAACAATCAAAAAGTTATTTTTGATATCCATCAGTCTATGAAGCATCAACATGAGTTGAAGAGTGAAATCTGGGCAATTAGTAAAGTCTAAGTAACCAATTTGTTCAAGTCGTGCCGCGACAACAAATCAGGTGCTACTTGGGAGGAAACCCAAGGTTTTTTATGTAATAGCATGGTTATAGGTTTATTTTTAGTTTTCAGATTCATGGGTAGTTTATTTTCTTTCATTTTATTATAATCTTGGACAATAGGCTGATTGCATATAGGGGAATAGTATATCTTATGAAGAGTATGCAGGTATAGGACTAAGCTAGACAGTTTGGCTAACAAAGAGCATCAAGTTAAGTCAGTTTGCTGACAAAGAGCATCAAGTTAAGTCTTTCTGATTGGTTCCATGAGTCGTAAAGCAGTTTACAACTTATATCCCTTCTTGTAGAGATTTCTAGTAAGCAAAAAAATATGCACTCCAATCCACGAGCCAACTTTACAATTTGTAGATCAAAGTACGAGTCGTGAATAGGGCTCGTAGACCCCAGGTGTATTTTTTGAAATTTTGATAAGTGTTGAGGGTTCTGCAAAACCAAGATCTACGAGACAAAACTATTTATGACTTGTAATTGGGGTTTCGTAGGCCAAGCCCAGTAAGATTTTCAATTGACCCGGTAAGTATAAATATGGGGGATCAAATAATTTTGACCCCACATTTGCCCTAAAATTAAAACATTTACCCAACCTACCCCACACCCTCTAATTTCCAACCACCGTCAACCAATATCTTATCAGACTCTGGCAACCCTAGGGTTTTGCTACTACCCACCTCTCTCATCTTCTTCAAGTTACATCTCAATTCTTAGTAAGATTTTGGTTTAATTAGAACCATTAATTTGTCTTGTTTAATTGATTGATTTGGAAATTCTGTGGGGGTATGGTGTTTAGAAATGAAACCTATGTTTGAATTGAAATTGGGATTAAGTGTAATTAGGTTGTCCATGTGTGATTATTGGTCTCAGTCCAAAATTGGGTACCTTGGCCTTTTGTGAATGATAATCTGTCATGCCTATTTTCTCACTAATCATATATGATAGAATGATATTAAATCATTTGTACTTGTGGAATTGATGGGTGATGACATGGGTACATGATTTTGTGTAAATAAATAGGAATGGTCAGAACCATAGGATAATTCATGCTTAATCATTTTCGATGGGGTGTATGTGTACAAAACATGTGGGGTAGGGGTAGTATTATTGAAATCATGTCGGGTTGTGTGTTCTTGCTTCGATACTGATAATTAGTTGGTTTAAATATGTTGTAGGGTCCATTTGATGAACTCAGAAGCTCGGATGACTGAGTTTTCTGGTTCACAAGTGGTTTTTATATCTCGTGGAGTAATCCACTAGTCATAATTGCCCCTTATGCAAATTTCCAGAAACTTGACATTTCTGGGTATCTGTTAGATGAGACCTTTTACGAGTCGTAGATCATTCTATAGCTCGTAGATTGGTCTCATAGATCCTTCCTGAGTTTAATTACTCACTGGAATTTTCTATGACCCTAGTCTACGAGTCTTACCTGGTCTCCTAGACTTTTCCAGTAACTAAAATTGTTTTGAACCACTGGGTTGCAAAAGATTTTTATGACTCATAGTGCCCACTAAAACCTGTAAAGGTGCTTTTGTACAACCTATTTGTTACTAAACTCAGATGAAATTTGCATTTTAATGCTTGATATATGGGCTAACCATGGTGCGTATATATTGATGTTTCAGGCACTATGGCCCCCAAAGATAAAATAGATACAATTCTGGCCCTGCTAGGAATGCTCAGGGATGAGCATTCTGATACGAATTAGACCCCTCAACTAAACATTTCACTAGAGGTCCTAGATGTCAGACTGGACACCAAGGCTGCTCAACCATAGAATATAGTTGTTGCTAGAGCTGGGCATACTCAGGCTCCTGTTGCTAGTCTTCCCAAATCTGAGAAGGGTGGTGGTGACGGGAATAGCAAGCCAGAGATGACTCTATCCGGAGAGGAGTCTATTTCTAAGGGAGGCTTTGAGGAAAGATCAAAGGCAGAGTCTTTCATCGCACCATCATTATTATTTGCACCGGGTGCCCTCGCTAACTAGTGGTGCGTCGATGGAATGGAAGCGATATACTTTGAGGGAATGCATTCGAAAGAGCTGGGTAAGCCTACTCTCTCCATCTATGAGGAGCCTAGAGTTATTTCAGATGGACTTAGTTATGTCCCCGACCTCCAAGATATGATAATTTGGTATGGGCTTCAGTGGCTCGCAGAGTCTCTTGGATGGTACTACCTGACTGAGGTGAGGAAGTTCAACGCATCATATACAACCACCATCCAACTCAGTAATAGAGGATACTATCTGTTGTATGTTATTTGGTCCTGAGTTTCAAGCCCCCATATCTACCGCAGAATTTGACTCTAGGGTGGGCAGACCCAAAACACACTAGTGATGAAGGACCCTGACCGAATGGTAGGGTTTAATGAAGAGCAGAATTCAGAACCTTCTTGGGTCACCACTCACACGGAGCCTATCGTCAAGCCTTCGCTCAGATTCCCTGCCAAATTTTGGTGGGCTATTGAATGTTCACACATTCGGCTATTGCTCACTAATAACCACTTTTATGCCGGAGCATGCAGATTGGGCCCACCTCATCGTTGAGCAAATACATGAGGCCAAATTGAAGATGACCACCTCCATCCCTTTTTCGTGTTTGATTTATAAGCTCTGTTTAGATTCTATGGTAGAGATTTTACACCAGTTGGACTGGATGACTGAGGCCTAGTACACTTTGGAGCCTAGCATGATCAAGGCTGATGAGAACCTAGTGGAACTTCGGCGAGCACAGCCCCCACCTATGCCAGAGATGTTCTCCCCAGCACTACCTCCTAAGGGTTCAGAGATTTATGCCACCACTTCTACTGTGACCACTGCAGAGAGGCTCCTGCAGCATAAGGTAGTTGACGAGAGGGGGCCCACTATTGTTGCTCCTCCACAAGAGGCCACTACTTCACAGTCTCCCACCGCATCTATAATCTACATGTCCACCCTTTTATATAGGTCATGGCGAAAAGGTTGGCACACGCTGAATCACATTTGACTTATCTTATTCAGTAGATCAGGTCGTGGGTCTACTAGGCCATTGTAGACCCAGAGCTTCGCAGTCAGGCATTCACTATTATTAGCATTCAGGATCGTATTTCTATAGTGGATGCCCACATTGATGCCTTTGAGTAGAGCATCCAAAAGAGATTGAGTGAGGCCCAACCTTCAGATTTGTCAGCCCTACAGATAGAGATCCTGCAACTCCGGGCTGACATGACAGCAGCATTCACGATACTTGTAGCATTTTCAGTGACTACACCATAGGTGTTGATAGTGGATTTATTTTCCTCTTATGAGGCTATCCAACGGGAAGAGACCCCTCATGGAGGGTGATGATTCAGATGAGAGATGCATACACATGATGATAACAAAGGAGGAGGAGCTTAAACTTGCCTTGTGGAGATAAAGGCATGATGAGGAGAGGAGACAAGTTCGAGCGATGGAGCAGGTGAGAGTTGTTAGCCCTTGTGGAAAGAGTACCACTACTGAGCAGACCACCCTACAAAAGGAGTATGGCCAGACATAGATACAGACTGGCCCTTAGGCGCCCAAGTATGTATTTTGACCCCTTATGTTCTATTTTGTTTTGATTTTGTGCATTGGGGACAATGCACATTTTTTTTGATGAGGTGTGGACAGTTATGGGCCTCAGTGAAGTTTTTAGCTTATGGTCCATAACTACCCCAAGTTTTGATCCTAGGATTTTTTTGCTTATGTTCTTTTTGGGATATTTAATTTCTGTTGAACCGACATGTTTAGGATTTTAGATAATATTTGTAGCATATAGTACCAATACTTGTAGCATATAACATAATTTTGTGTTTTGCTCGGAAAAATGATACTCACCAAATATAATTTTGTTTAGAAGTTAGATAGTAACCATTCATGTTTAGGTGTTTGACAATGTATGTTATGATGAGTGAGGGTAAATTGAGATAAGAAGCATGATATTTGAGTCTTTTATTAATAATATGTGCAGTGGCATGTGAGTGTATGGTTTATTTGCCAAATTCATGTGTTTTGTGCTAATTCAGAACTTGCCCGGTTACTTTAAGTTAGATTGTAGATTAGATGGACTAGGAAAGGATCTTAGGACTTTGTTCATCAATAGTCCACTTTAGCCTAAACATAACCAACAAAATTGATGATATATCCCTTGTTTTGAATATTTGAGCCTAACATGTATCTATTCTTTCAAAAAACCTAATTAATCCAGCCTTATCTTGTGAAAAATCCTGAATTTGGCCATGGTCTTTCCTTTAACATTGTGTACCTCGACTGATGCAAAGAGCCTAAGTTGAGGGTGGCTACCAAAAGTGGTCCTGGTTCGAAGGAAGGATAATATGCACCTCAACACAAACTAAAAGCCTAAGTTGGGGGTGGCTATAGTAAGTGTAAAGCACAAAATAAGGAAGGTGAGTTAGAAATACAAAGAATAAGGAAAAATCATATACTAGGTGAAAGAAAAATGAAAGATGCCTTAATTAAGAGCTAAACAACAAAATGAAGTGTAAAAACAAGACAAAAAACTGAAAAATAAAAAGAAAGCACCCAGAAATGCTTGAAAGAGGAAAAAGGGAGAATAAAGTGAAAATAGCTGAGTTGGTATGGTAAAAGTGAACAAAACGCAGTTCAAGGACGGCCTTTAGTCACTATTTTTTCAAAAATATCACACCAAAGCCCCCTCAGCCTACATTACAAGCCTAGAAAGTCCTAAAATTATCCAAGTTCACTTTGTTGAAGGTCTGAGTCATGAGTATAGGGACAAGCCTATGGTATTAGTTAATATGCATGAATATCATTTGTGAGAGTGAGTGACGTTAAACATTACTAAGGCTGAAGAGGGAAATATCATTGAGTGTCATACATGGGACTTCTTTCTGTAAGGGTACTTGCATCATTTGTTAGCGTTAGACTTCTTTAGTGATTATGGATGGTTGACAATTCCTTGTTTGTCATAGTTGTGTTGCCACATGCACCAGTTTGCACTGGTTTGCAAAATAGGTATCTCACACAACCCAAGCCTAGGGCCTAGATGTGACACGGTAAATGGGGAACCCCAAGCAAGCCTCTTAACATATCATTATACATCCTTGGTTGCAGAAGCAATTTAACAAGATATAACGAATAGAAATAAGGGAAAAGGTACTAAGAGAAGACTTTCATAACATAAATATCAAAAGAGTCAAATCTCATAGCACCAATACATAATTTGTCCAACAACACCTCTAATACATAGAATTGAGCGGGGGCCAAAACAACTTTCTGGGCTCACAAAGACATTGTCCCCGAAATTGTGGACTCGCTAACTTGATTTGAGAGAATTCGTACTAGCCACGTGGAGGAGGAGGATGATCAAATAGATCTCTTATTCCTACATTGTTACATTATGTAGGCATAGAGCATGCGTTATTACATCTAAATATACTAAGTATGCAGAATGCAATGCAACAAGAGATAGGCAACATAATCAAAAATGCATATTTAGGCAATAAATGAACATGTAGCAATATGGCATGCTCGAATGATGTTTGTAGTAAAACATGCTTACATAGAACATTTTACATATGTAGGAAGAGACATCATTAGTAACCAAGGCCTACCATCTTTGTGGAAAGGCAATTGAGGTATATAACCCCCAATATGGTAGCATGGGCCTACCACCCCCTGAGCGAGGGGATTGAGGTATAAACCCCCCAACATGGTTGCAAGGGCCTACCATTCCTCGAGATAGGTGATTGAGGTATAAACCCTCCCCCCCCCCCAACATGTTAGTTCGGGCCTACTAGCCCCGAACGAGGCAATATCAATTCCAACTCTATAGATACCATTCATGAAATAAACACATCTCTTTCATCATCATTAAGTTATTTAACTCATATACCATGCATTAAGCCTTTAACAACTCAAGAAGCATTAACTGGACATTTTATCAAACACTTGGCAGGTGTATAATGCTAGTATAAAATCATGCAATTCAAGAGTGAAATCATGCAAGTAAATTCAATATAAAACCACCCACCAACACTTGGTAGTACCCTCAAGCAATATACATCAAAACCCTTTATCAAATTAAGTATAGATCAAAGATTCATAGCTCAAAACATATTTAAACAGTCACACTTTTATGAAACCCCAACATAGTTCATAGTCAAATTCATAGTAAGACCCATAAGTAAATCTAGAAACATGTAATTTAGGTTAAAAGGATGCCTGGGCACTATGGGTGGAAGGATCCAATGGTTGACACCCACATACCTTAACTTTGGAGAATTCCTTGATGAAGATTGGAAATGGAGACCTGAAGCTTGAGAGAAATCTTTAAGAGCCGGAATGAGGTTTTGGCACTTCAATTTAGGGTGAAATATTTGTCCAAGTGTTTGAGAGAGTGTTGGAGAATGTCTTGGATGATATGAAGGTAAAATATGGCTAAGTATAGGAATTTTTACGTACAGAAAGACTTAGGCCCAAGACCCCAATGTCTTGGACCGAAATGAAAAATTGGAAAAAATTAACATAGTGGCGCGCCCTGGCTGCGTTGTGCGCGCACTGCGCTCTTAAAATTGCACCTTGGAAAATTGAAATTGTGATTTGGTCGCTCTAAAATCGGCGTTAAACCCATTTTCCACTCAATATTTCCCTCTAATCAAGAATATGAAGTCGGATTTTTGATATTACGCACTGATTTTGAGATATATGGAAATTACGATTCCAGGAACTTTCGAGGCATAATTTCGGGCACTTTTTAGGGTCTCTTCAATATCTCCCCTTTGGAACATTTATCCCCGAATGTCAAAGAAGCATACATAAGAAGAGTAATCATGAATAAATCATCCCCAAGAAGAATGCAATAATGCACTTAAACATAGTTTCAAAAATCTTAACATAAGTGTTTAAAATCACCATGAACTTATCAACATAGATATGAATACATGCAAATAACATAAGGGCCGATACATGAGACATTAAGTCACATAAGTGACTTAGAATTATTACCTTAGGCTTGAATAGAATAGTGGAGACAGGGATATTGCTTTTGTATGTCAGCTTTGGCCTCCCATGTAGCACTTTTGACTTGTTGAATCCTCCAAAGGACCTTAACAGAAGCCATATCTTTTATCGTCATCCTCTTCACTTGTCTATCAAAAATATCTGCAGGAACCTCTTCATAAGTCATGTTGTCTTCAACAACACCCACAACATCCAATGGCACATGAGCATTCAGGTCACCCACATATTTCGTCAACATAGATACATGAAAGACCAGATGAATTAAGTCCATTCACTAGGCAATCCAACTCATAGGCCACCTTACCAATCCTCCTCAACACTCTATAAGGACACATATATCGTGGACTCAATTTACTCTTTTTACCAAAAGGAACCACACCCTTTATAGGTGAAACCTTCAAATAGACCCAATCACCAACTTTAAATTCAAGCTCCCTTCTCCTCACATCGGCATAGGACTTTTAAGGACTTTGGATGGTTTTAAACCTCTCCCTAAACAACCTTACCTTCTCCATAGCCTCCATGACCAGATACAAATCCAGTAATGCCATATCTCCCTCTTCGAACCACCCAATTAGTGAACTATAATGCCTACCATAGAGGGCCTCAAAAGGAGTCATACCAATGCAAGAATTATAGCTATTATTATAAACAAACCCAATCAATGGAAGATGATCATCCCAAGTACCCTCAAACTCCAAAATACAAGAACTAAGCATATTCTCAAGAGTTTGGATAGTGCTTTCAGCTTGGCCATCCGTTTGGGGGTGAAAGATCGTACTCAGCGTAACCTTGGTACCAAGACCTCTTTGGAAGGCTCTCCAAAAGTTTGAAGTGAATTAAGCACCATGATCTGATATGATAGACAAGGACAACCCATGTAATCTCACCAATTCATAAATGTATAATTTAGCATACTCTTCGGCTCCATAAGTAGTCTTAACCGATAGGAAATAGGCCGACTTTGTCATCCTATCAACCACAACCCAAATAGAATCAAAACCCTTTCTAGTCTTAGGCAACCCAACCACAAAATCCATGTTAATTTCCTCCCACTCCCAAGTAGGAATCTCTATATTTTGGGTTAGGCTGCCTGGCCTTTGATATTCTACTTTGACTTGTTGGAAACTGTGACAACCGGATACAAATTTAGCAATGTCCTTCTTTATACCTCCCCACAAAGACACATCCATTAAATCTCTATGCATCTTGGTAGAACCTGGGCAAATAGAATAGGAAGTGTTATGAGCATCATCGAAGAACCTTCTTCTTCAAGTCATCCACACAAGGCACACGCAACCTACCTTGGTTCCTAAGGGCACTATCTCCTCCTTAGGAGAAAAATCTCCACCTTTCCCTCTCTCACCATGGCCTTCAATTATAACATTGATGGATCAAGATCTTTCTTTGCTTTTACCTCATCAACCTAGGAAGATTTTGAACCATCGACAACCATAATACTCCCAATATCAACCTCTTCCAACGTAACCCCCAATCTAGCCAACCGATGGACCTCTCTAGCCATCTCTTTGCTCCAATCATCAACATGAGCTAGGCTACCCATAGACACCCTACTCAAAGCATCCTCCACAACATTGGCCTTACCGAGATGTTAATGCATACTCAGCTCATAATCCTTAAGAAGTTCTAACCACCTTCTTTGTCTCAAGTTGAGATCTTTTTGAATGAACACATATTGGAGTCTCTTATGATCAATAAACACATCAACATGGACCCCATACAAATAATGACGCAAAAGTTTCAAAGAAAATACCATGGAAGCCATTTCAAGATCATGAGTAGGATAATTCTTTTCATGCACTTTGAGTTGTCTAGAAGCATAGGCTATCACCTTACCATTTGCAGCAAAACACCACCCAAACCAATTCTGGAGGCATCACAATACACAACAAACCCTTCCAACCCTTTCAGTAGAGACAAGTTAAGAGTCGAGACAAGCTTATCCTTCAAGGTTTGGAAACTCTTTTCACATTCATCGGTCCACATAAATTTAGCCTTCTTTGAGGTCAACTTAGTCATGGAAAAAGCAATAGAAGAGAACCCATTCAGAAACCTTCGATAGTAACCCGCTAAGCCCAAGAAGTTTCTACTATCCGACGGGGTCAAAGGTCTAGGCCAATTTCTAATCACCTCTGTTTTCTTAGGATCCACCTTAATACTATCCCCCGACACTACATGACTTAGAAAAGAAACCTTTTTCAACCAAAATCACACTTCTCATACTTAGCATACAACTTCTCTTCCCGCAATTTTTGAAGCACCACCCTCAAATGACCCACATGTTCCTCCTCACTATGAGAGTAGATCAAGTATCATTAATAAAAATCACAACAAACAAATCAAGGTAGGGTTTACAGACCCTATTCATAAGATCCATGAAGATAGATTGTGCATTGGTCAACCCAAAAGAATAACCACAACTTCATAACGCCCATACCTAGTCTAGAAGGCAGTCTTGGGAATGTCACACTCCCTCACCTTCACTTGATGATACTCGGACTGAAGATCAATCTTAGAGAAGTGACTAGCCCCTTGAAGTTTGTCAAGCAAATCATCAATCCTTGGTAGAGGATACTTATTCTTGATGGTGACCCTATTAAATTATCGGTAGTCAATGCACATTCATAATCCTTGGTAGAGGATACTTATTCTTGATGGTGACCCTATTAAATTGTCGGTAGTCAATACACATTCTAAGAGAACCATCCTTCTTCTTCACAAACAACACCGGTGCACCCCAAGGTGATTGGCTAGGCCTAATAAAATTCTTCTCCAATAAGTCCCTCAATTGCTCCTTCAACTCCTTTAACTCCGCCGGGGCCATACAGTAAAGGGGAATAGAAATGAGTTGTGTGTTAGGAAAGAGATATATACCAAAGTCTATTTCCCTTTCGGAAGGAACACTAGGAAGGTCATTCGGGAAGGCATCAAGGAATTCATTAACCACCGGAAGTAACTCCATAGGAAGGACTTTGGACTCCACATCCCTAACCCGCACAAGATGATAGAGACACCCCTTAGAGATCAACTTTTGAGCTTTAATGCAAGAGATAAACCTATCCTTGACCACCACATCATGACTCTCCCACCCAAGGACGGTTCATTTGGAAATTGGAATTCAACTCTATGGGTTCTACAATCAATAGTGGCATAATATGCATGCAACCAATCTATCCTAAGAATGACATCAAAACCCACCATATCCAACTCAACAAGATCACAAGGTAATATTTTATACAAGATGCAAACGGGACAATTTCTATAGACCTTTCTAGCAACAATAGATGCACCAATGCTAGTAGACACTTCATAAGACTCACACAACAATTCGGGCTCAACATGAAACCTTTTACCAACAAAAGGAGCAACAAAAGAAAGAGTGGCACTCGGTTCTATCAATGCATACATATCAAAATCAAAGAATTTTAACATACCGGTGATGACATCGGGCACCTCATCAACCCCTTGTCTCCCTTGGAGTGTTAAGGCATCATCATCTGAGCCTTCCTCATCACCCTCCTTGTCATATTAGAAGGGGCCATCTACTTCCATCATTACCAATGTTTGTTATCTGGTTAAGGGCACATTGACTTCGGGGTCAGGGTGCACGTTCATCTCCTCAACAAGTTTATTCTCATTAGATGTTTCATGCCTTAGTTGGTGTCCTTGAGTTTGGGGAACAACTCCTCGTCCTCTTGGAGGCATTGTCTTTGCAATAATGATCCCAAACCAAAGCATGAGTTCCATGATGTCTTGTACCAACAAGATAACACATAAAGCAATCAAGCAACAAACAATAAAATTTCTTAAGTAAAATAATCAAACCAGGTGCAGGGTTGCAGATACAAGGTGGAGGTGTTATTTGTAGGGTGACCTACAAGTCTTATAGTAGCCTCGTAATACCAAGGTATCTAAAAGAATTACATTCTGGAATTTGCTACAAGATGCAGTTATGACTCATAGTGTGCCCTACTAGTCATAGGTTGGGCTCCTATCTCATTTCAGAGACATTTTGAGAGTTCAGATCAAGGCTAGGAAACAACCACTACTACTCATTACAAGTGCTACCAGTCGTAGGTGAGTCTCACATGGAAAATATTAAGGCACCATAGATGACTATTTCCTTCTACAAAGGGCCACTATGACTCGTAGGGTACCCTAAGACTCGTAGTTGGTCCCCGTAGCAGAAAACAGAGAGCACCCTACATGCCTCTAACCTTTCCATAATTACCAACAATTAACCAAGAGACACCAGAGATCACAAATACATAGGTGACACTGCAATAAGCCTAATCACTCCTTGTTACCAATCATCTCAAAATAGAACATGAATCCTCTATTCTTGTTCAAATATCTTCTAATACTGAACACATGAAAACAAAACAAATACCCCAAAACATTCGCAAGACAATCACCCTCGTAACACATAATATGTGCATATAACCTTAACATTAGACCAAGCAAGGATAGAATTACAGGATCGACTCATTACAAGGGCAAAGACTAATCTAAATCATACTCTCCGTCCTACCACAATCATCTTCACAGGATTTTGCTTGCATGATCACAAAATATTTACTCAAACACACATAAAACAAGATCATTTTATAGGTACACCAGAAGTAATCACAGAAACTTACTATATGAATGGATGAATGTGAGATAAGACAAAGAAGAGAGGACTGAATCCTTGATAAAAATGCAATTGTTAGGAGATATTAGTGAAGAATGATTTGGGAGATGAATGAAACAGTGAAAAATAATGCTAGAGGGGTTATAAAGTAAGAGAAAATATTTCATGAAGGGACATGAAAAGCCAAAAGACGTTAGTCTTTTAACTTTTCCAAAATGGGACACCTTTTAAAATTCTATGGGATCGGGCCAACAAGACCCCGACTGCAAGTTATAGAATGTCATATGATTCGTAGGACTCAGTCTCATAGCAAACCAAATACTTAGGAAAATCTTGACTTCATACCTAGGTACAACGAACCCCACTTACGACTCGTAAAGGACCCTATGAATTGTAAGATGTGCTAGTAGTACATGTGCCCACTTCTGATACTTACTATTTTCCTTTACGAACATGACTACGAGTTGTGATGGTGACTATGACTCATAGGCCTACTCGTATATGCTATTTCAAGCATGTGTCTCTCCTTTCTTCAGTTCCTATTTTATTCCTACACCCAAATACTTAAGATACACTAGAATGCAAGTTGGACACAACTGGTTCAAACTCATAACAGTCTTAACTAAGTATTAACTACCTCTAGACTAGCTAAACAAATGAAAATGTCTCAAGATAAATCGAAACACAAAAGATTCTTGGGTTGTCTCCTAAGAAGTGCCTTTTTTAATGTCGTGGCTCGACTATGCCATCTCGGATAATCAGACTTCTTCGTGAGTTCCATCACTGGTCCTTTTACTCTTTCTTTCTTCATCCTGCACCACATCTAGTTGCTCAGTAAGTTGCTCCATCCTATCAGCAAGACTTTGCATTGATATAGTTTGTTCTTCCACTTTGTAGTTACATTTGAGGACATCATACTTCATCTCTCGGATGATGTAATCTTGCTCATTTACCTTGATCAGTACTTGTTCAAGTATATTCTTAATCCTTGTCAGCTTATTAGTGATGCAATACTATTGTGGTAACCTCCGCCAAATTTGATACATTCTCGCTTTTAAGTTTACCCGAGCTCCCTTAGATGCACTAGTGGATTGTCCAGCTTGTCCTTGAGAGGGTTGGTAGACTTGGGAAACTGCAGTCAGCTTGTCCATATGCTCGGTGATCTCATTAAATGGTCATCTTATGAACTCCAAATAATCCCCTCCAAACAATACGTCAACATGCCCTTGTTGCTCGGAGCTTAGTCCACGATAGAAAATAGCTGGCAATTTATCATCAGCCAGAGCTTAGTCCACGATAGAAAATAGCTGGCAATTTATCATCAGCCAGACCATGGTTTTGATTCGCTACCAAGCACTGCTTGTATCTTTCTCAAGCCACTACCAAAGGTTCTCTTGACACTCTCTCAAAATTACAGATGTTATTCTATAGCTTTTGTCTATTCGACTCCTTATAGAAGTTCATGAAGAAGACCTATTGTACCTCCACCCAGTTAGAAAAAACATTGGGTGGGAGAGTTGACCACCATTCCGCAGCTTCACTACGGAGAGTCATGGGAAAAATTTGAAGAGACATGGCCTCCCAAGTAGGATGTCTTGTCCCAAGGACCCCACTCAACGTTTGAGTAAACTTTTGCAAATGAATTTGGGGGTCTTCGAATTCTTGCCCATAAAATAGGGCTCACCTCTGCAAGGTTTCCAACAAATCGTTTGCAATGTAGAACTTTTGTTCAGCCATAGAGCCAGTCAAGTTATACTTACCATCAACTAACAAAACAAAAACAAAAATAAAATACAAAAGATTCTAGGAATTAAAACTAGAACTAACTAATAGAGGATTCAAGTCAAAACCAAGCCATATTCCCTGACAATGGTGCTGTACCTTTTGTCTGATGTTCATGTTCCAATAAGAAAGCAGTCGCTGTCAGAAATTAACCTAACCTAAGGTTAGGGTTGAATCCACAAGGAATACGGGGCTTGACTACAAGAATCTACTACTGATCATTTCAAGTATAAATAACTGAAATCTGTAAATGGGCGAGGGGAGGGGGGTTGTGATTCAAAGACAAAGTAAAACTAAACACTAAACTATGATGCTAGGAAACACTCAATTTTGGAGACAACTTGAGAATTGTGTTCACCATGGTTTGTTGACTTGATAAACCTAGGTAACATAACTATAATTGGAAATTCGTATGCAGGATGCTAACTTAGGTTCTTCTAGCCCTCTTGTGAAGATAAAGGTCGAATTTCACCATGGTGCTTGGTCAGCCACCATGGCGTCCCAACTAACCATTACCAACTTTCACAGTCAACCTCCCTTTGGTCAGGTTTGATTGATTAGACGAAAACACATCAATCGAATCCTATCATCTACTTCCCTTTTCCTATTCGTCACTACCTTGGTCAGGCTAGTGATAGTAGGTGGGGTTTGGTGTTGGCTACCACCAAGCAATAATCATAATGAAGGGAAATAGACAATACATGCAAACCCCAATCGTAGAAATGCAATAAACCTAGCTTGTTTCAAATCAACTACCCATGATTCCTACAACCCCATGTTGTGGGTGCTTAGCTACTCAAGAATAAGGTAAAACAAGCAAAAATGCAAATAAATGACATAGTTGAGAGTTTTACTAAAGACAATGAAAATTTTTGACACCACAAGTTGTAAACCCAAAATCTTGCTTGATAAACAATAAGTGCAAAGAAGGATTTACAATCCCCAAAATGGGTTTTCCAAGAGAAAACAATAAACTAACCTAAAACTCTAAAATATACTTGAGAGAAAATGCAAAGGCAAATTCTACCCTAAAAAATCTGGAAACTCCTTCTAAAAAATGAACTAAATGTATTTATAGTATTTACAAATAAACCCTAAAAGTAACACAGAAAAGACAGTTGGCAGCTGGGTCAACCACACACCTTCTCAACATAGAAATATGGAAGACCGGATGAACCATATTCATTTCCATAGCCAAACCCAATTGATAAGAAACCTTACCCACTCTCCTCAAAACTTTGTAAGGAACCACAAATCCTGGGCTTAATTTACCTTTCTTTCCAAATTGGACAATACCCTTCCTGGGTGAGACTTTCAAGTAGACCCAATCACCAACCTTAAATTTAAGACCTCTCCTTTTCACATTGGAATATGACTTATGTCTACTTTGGGTTGTTTTTAATCTCTCCCTTATCAACCTCACCTTCTCCAAGTCCTATATAACAAAATCCGAAACTAGCAAAGGCATCTTCCCCACTTCAAACCACCCAATCGGTAATCTACAGTACTTACCATAAAGAGCTTCAAAGAGAACCATACCAATCCTTGAGTTGTAGCTATTGTTGTATACAAACTCAGTAAGTGGAAGACGTTCATCCCAACTACCCTTAAACTCCAAAACACAAGCCCTAAGCATATCATCAAAAGTTTGGATAGTCCTTTCCGCTTGTCCATCTGTTTAAGGATGAAAAGTCGTGCTAAGCTTAAACTTGGTATCAAGACCCCTTTGGAAGGACCTCCAAAAATTGAAGTGAATTGAGCACCACGATACGAAATGATAGATAAGGGTACCCCATGCACTCTAACCAACTCATGAATATAGAGTTTGACATAATCTTTGGCACCATAAGTGGTCTTAACTTATCGGAAGTGAGCTAACCTTGTCATTCTATCCACAACAACCCAAATAGAGTTAAAATGCTTCCTAGTCTTAGGCAACCCAACCTCAAAATCCATGTTGATCTCTTCCCACTTCCAAGTAGGAATTTCTATGTCTTGGGCTAGGCCACCCAGCCTTTGATGTTAGGCTTTGACTTGTTGGCAATTATGACATCCGGATATGAACTTGGCAATGTCCCTCTTCATACCACCCCACCAATACACCTCCCTCAAGTCTCTACACATCTTTGTAGAACCAGGTTGAATAGAATAGGATGAATTATGAGCCTCTTTCAAAATCAACTTCCTCAAGTCATCAACATTAGGCACACATAATCTACCTTGGTACTTAAGAGCACCATCTTCCCCTTGGGAGAAAATCCCCACTTTACCATCCTTCACCAAGGTCTTCAACTCTAGCAAAGTGGGGTCAAGATCTTGTTTTGCCTTTACTTCCTCAATCAAGGACAATTTAGAACCATCAACAACCACTACACTACCATTTTCCACTTCATTCAACCTAACCCCCAACCTAGCCAATCAATGAACATCCCTAGCCACCCTATTGTCATCATCATAAATATAAGCCAAACTCCCCATGGACACTCTACTTATAGTATCGGCCAAAACATTAGCTTTGGCGGGATGATAATGCACACTCATGTCATAATCCTTAAGGAGCTCTAACCATTTTCTTTGTCTCAACTTAAGATCTTTTTGGGTGAACAGATATTATAGACTTCTATGATTGGTAAAAGCATTAACGTAGACCCCATAAAAGTAATGACGCCAAATTTTCAAAGCAAACACCACGGCCGCCACCTCAAGATAACAAGTGGAATAATTCTTCTCATGGACTTTAAGTTGTCTAGAGGCATATGCTATCACCTTACCATTCTACATCAACATACAGCCCAAACTGATTCTAGAAGCAACATAATAAGCCACAAACCCCTCTAACCCTTCAAATAAGGCAAAAGTAGGAGTGTAGACAAGCTTATCCTTTAAGGTTTGAAAACTATTTTCACACTCATCAGTACAAACAAACTTTGCCTTCTTTTGGATCAACTTATTCATAAGGGAAGTAATAGAACAAAAGTCATTCATAAGTATCTGGTAATAACCAGCCAAACCTAAGAAACCCATAATGTTTGATGGAGTCAAAGGTCTAGGCCAATTCCTTACCACCTCCATCTTCTCAGAATCTACCTCAATGCCATCACCCGACACTACATGCCCCAAAAATGCAACCTCTTTCAACAAAAACTCACATTTTCCATATTTAACATACAATCTCTCCTCTATCAAGATTTGCAACACCACCCTTAAGTGATTCGCGTGCTCCTCCTTAGTATGGGAATAGATATCAATAAAAACCACCACAAACAAGTCAAGGTAGGGTTTAAAGACGCTATTCATAAGATCCATAAATATAGTTGGTGCATTAGTCAACCCAAAAGACATAACCACAAATTCAAAGTGCCCATATCTAGTTCGAAAGGCCATCTTGGGAATATCACATTCCCTCACTTTCAGTTAGTGGTAATAGGAACAAAGATCAATCTTAGAAAAGTGAATAGCCCCTTGAAGTGAATCAAAAAGGTCATCAATCATTGGTAGAGGATACTTATTCTTTATGGTGACCCTATTATCTTGCTAGTAATCAATGCACATTCTAAGAGAACCATACTTCTTTTTCACAAATAACACTAGTGCACTCCGAGGTGAACTAAGCCTTATGAAACCCTTTTCCAACAAATCCCCCAACTACCCCTTCAACTCCGTCGGGACCATATGGTAGGGGTGAATAGAAATGGGTTGAGTATTGAGAAGGAGGTCTATACAAAAGTCTATTACCCTTTCTGGAAGAACACCGGGAAGCTCATCAAGAAAGACATCAAGAAACCCATTGACCACTGGAACCGACTCAATAAGAAGGACTTTGGACTTAACATCCCCAATCCTCACAAGATGATAGAGACAACCCTTAGAAATCAACATTAGGGCTTTAAGACAAGAAATGAATCCACCCTTGATAACCACATCACAACTTTTCCACTCAAGGACAGCCTAATTAGGGAATAGGAATTTAACCCTATAGGTTCTACAATTAACAGAAGCATAATATGCATGAAACTAATCCATTCCTAGAATGATATCAAAATCCACCATATCTAATTCAACAAAATCACAAGGTATGATTTTATGCAAAATGAACATCGGATAATTTCTATAGACACTTCTAGCAACAATAGACTCACCAATAACGGTAGACGTTTTATAAGGTTCACACAACGATTCTGGACTAACATGAAGCTTTTTGGCAACAAAATGAGTAATAAAAGAAAGAGTGGAACCCGGGTCTATCAATGCATACACATCAAAATCAAAAACCTTTAACATATCGGTAACAATATTGGGTTACCTCATCAACTCCTTGTCTCCCTTGAAAAGCATAGAACCTATTTTGCTTTGGAGCACCTACTTGATGACCTACCCTTTCTCTTTGGCCCCATCAGCACTATGGCCTTGAGGACGGCCATCTCTACCTTTAGGTTGAGCATGCGGACAATCAATAACCTTGTAGCCAACTTCACCACAACCAAAGCAAGCATTTAGATTTCTCAAACATGGACCACTAGGATTCTTTTTACACCTTGGGCATGTAGGCTTTGTCACCCCTTCAGTACCACCTTGGAATCTTTGGTTAGGCACCTTATCATTGACAAACCTCTTGTTGGAAGCTTTGGATGACCCTTTGCCTTGGAATATGTGGCCTTGAGGAAACCGTCCACCCTTGGAACCTTGGAACCCGCCTTCAAACCGGGCCTTCTTGGACTCACCAACCCTTCTCTTTCTAAGCTTCCTCCCTCTAATTGCTCGACATATTTCATGAGCCAAGACAAGTTCAAATCCCCTACTAGCATGGCGGTACGACACTCCTTATTAACCAAGTTGGACATACTCAACACAAATTTGTTCATTCTTGATTTAGGCTCGGCAACCAATTATGGAACATACTTAGAGAGTTGGTTGAACTTGAGGGAATACACCCTCACACTCAGTGAAACTTTCTTAAGGTTTATAAAATCCATGATTACAACCTCCCTTAGCACGATATGAAAGAAATGATTGAGAAATTCCAATTTGAACTCCTCCCACGGAATGGCATTATCATTCTCCTTCTCTATCTTCCATTGAGTGAACCACATTTGAGCAACCCCTTTGAGTTGATAGGCCGCCAACTCCACTTTTTCCTCCGAATTAACCCCTATAATGGAAAACACCCTATACACCTTATCGATGAATTCTTGGGGATCCTCATCCACCTTGGACACATGGAACTTCGATGGATTCATTCTTGTACAATCTCTCACCTTTGATACAGGAGTAGGAGCATGAGGAGCTTGGGCCCCTTGGTTCAATTGGTTCGTCATGGAATGGTCCAACATAGCAATAGCATCTCGGAACTCATATTTGGCCACCCCTCCTTGAGGAGCTCGAGAAGCGGGAGGAGACGGTTGCTCCTTGGGTGAACGGGCTCTTCTTTCTCTTGGAATCGGCATGATCTAGAATAGCAAAGAACATTCATTAGGGGAAAAACCTTACCTTAACTTCTATAGCACGACATAGATCATGAAGAAGGGAAACATTTCCTAAAACACCTTATAGCCTCTTAACTCATTGTCATAGAGCGCTTCACGATCATGAATAAGAATCTAATCGATGTGGTGTGTTGGATTCAGAGGACCATTAATAACTTAGCACTCTGATACCAAGTTTTTCAGGACCCAAGCCTAGGGTTTAGACGTGATATGGCAAATGGGAACCCGAGGGGACCCAAACAAGCTTCTTAGCATATCAATCACACATCCTTGGTCGCGTAAGCAAAGTAAACAACAACAAGAGATATAATAAAAAGGAAAGCGGGACGAAGGGAGTTATTTAAAAATAATCATGACACAAAGAGTCAAACTCATAGCATAAGTACATCTAAATCTTCCAACGACACCTCTAACATAGATTAGAATAAGGGCCAAGACACTCTGCAGGCTCACCCTCATAATAATAAGTGTTCCATAAAATAAAGCCTCAAATAGTAAGAGTCATATAGGTAGTATCCTCGGACTTGAGGACTCACTAAAGCTTATCTCCTAAGTATCAACGAGCCACATGGAGAAGGATAAGCAAAAGTTCCTCCGGTCCCCATATGGTAATATCAAGTAGGCATAGAGTATGCATTGTACTAAGTATGTAGGATGTAATGCAACAACACATAAGCCAATATAGTCAAAATGCATAGTAATAGTAAATAGATAAGTGTGATCCTAATATGGCATGCATGGTTACTGCTTGAAGTAAAACATGTTTTTAAATCATGCAACTCGCATAGAACATAATACATGTATGGGAAGAGACCCTAACCGACAAAAGTATGACCAAGATAGCTACAACTTGGAATCTCGATTATTATCCCTCATCGATAAAGAGATGGTCTACTTCCCACGGTAAACCATACTTCACCTTATGGTATCCCGTCCTATTTCGGAGGAGTAACCCCTCTTACGGGAACTCATCCCATTTTGAGGTGGATTTCATGATAAAGTGCACTTAATGGATCCACTAGTATAGCAAGAGTAACATATAATACTATGTTGGCACATAGTTTTAGGAAAGGAGTATGGTCCCTTAAAGGTAGTCCACACCGACATCCAATCTATCGGTGCTCATGCTAATCCCACAGAATACTTGAAGTAATCATAACGTTAGTAACTTGTAGGAAACCTGGAAACATGACATGAGTAGCTCTTAAACATGCTTGACCTCTAATGGTGAGCCTAACTTGAAACGTGAGAGTAGTCATAATCATAAATGAACCCTTGCTTTAATATGAATGGCTCAAAAGAGGTACAAATCTTGAAAATTGGGCCTAACTTGATACTTGAATAATCATAGATAATTTCATGAATTTATAACAAACTTTAAAGCCCATAGTCATCATGAAGCCACTTGATTTGTAAAACATGTAAACAACTTGAGAATTCTTGACTTGACATTTCATCGAACACTTGGTGGGCACATATGAGTACATATTCAAATCATGCAAAATGCAAGAGTATGGATGATGAAATAGCAAAACCAATGCATCTCAAAGTCATGTCAATCAGCCCACCAATATCATGGTAAAATCCCATTATGGGTAACATGTAAATCATATCAAAACATCACAATAGTTCATAGTTTTCATAGCTTGAACCATGTATAGTCTCAATAGACAAAGATTAATTCATAGTATATACTTAAACTAGATATTCATGCATAATCAATAATATTTGATAGAATCCCAATGTAATTCATGCTCATATTTCATGATAAGAGACACCCATAAGTTATGCAACTTGAAAATATCCAATTTTCATAAAAAGAAAAATTGGGCTCTATGGGTGAAAAGACCCAATGGATGAAGCCTACATACCTCAAACTTGGGTTTTCTTGACGTAGACTTGAAGAAGGCTTGAAGCTTGGATTGAGTTCTTGAGATGCAAAATTAAGCTTGAAACACTTGAATTTGAATGAAATATTTGGTTAAGTCTTGGAGAGGTTTTCAGTGATACAAAGTTGAAAAATGGTTAAGAGAGATTTCAAGTTTAAATGGGCATGGGGCTATGGATCCAGTTCCCTTGGCCGAATTAGAAAAACAGGGGAAGCAACTGCCCTGGTCCATGTCTACTCCATGATGTAGACCCAATGCGAAGGCCATTTTTACACTGATTTGCGCCCCTGGCGCGTCGCGGCCAGGGCAAGGATCGTCGCTGTTTCCAAAAGAATTAGCAAAAATTATTTTTCGCTACGGGTACTTTAAAATTTGGGTTATACCTATTTCCCATCAATTTTGTCTCGTAATCAAGAATATGAAGTCAGATTTCGAAAATCATGTGCAAATTTTGAGATATGTGAAGATTACGATTATGGGCATTTTCGAAGCACATTTTTGGGGCGTTTCACTGGTTCGCACCTTAGGTGTGTCGCAGCCTAGACGCGCACAGCTACTAGAAATCATAAAATTATAGAAAATTATTTTTCGCTATCGTTCTTCTAAAATCCGGGTTATACACATTTCCCACTCAATTTTGCCCCCTTTTCAAGAATATAAAGTCAGGTTTTTGAAATCCCGCATAGAGTTTGATATATATGGAAATTATGATTATAGGGCATTCTGAAGCACATGATGGATGTTTCAATATCTCCTCCTTGGGAACATTCATTGCCAAATGTCAATGTAATATGAGTAAGAGAAGTAATTATGAAGCTTTTAGCTGACGTGAATGCAACAAATGCACTTAAATATCATTCTCAAAAAGTATCAACGTGAATGTCAAAAATCACCATAAACATGTTACCATGATCATGAATGCATGCAAAAATGACATGTGACTGAAACTTAAGACTTGGAATCATATATGGGACTTAATTTACTACCTCCAGCTTAAGTAGTGTGGATGAGGTATGGTATCGCTTTCTTATGTCCACTTCGACTTCTGATGTGGCACTTTCAATTTGTTAATTTGTCCAAAGGAACTTGATGGATGCTATATCTTTGGTCCTCAACCTTTTCGCTTGCTTGTCAAACATCCACCAGTACCTTCTCATTAGTCAAATTATCCTCCACAACACCCATAACTTCTAAGGGCACTATAGCACTTGGGTCACCTACACATTTCCTCAACATTGACATATGAAAGACCAGATGAACCATGTTTATATCCATCAGAAACCTTGCCAATTCTCCTCAAAACTCTATAAGGACCCACAAATCATGGGCTTAATTTCCCTTTTTTGCCAAATCGAACCACACCCTTCATGAGTGAGACCTTCAAGTTGACCCAATCATCAATAGTAAACTCAAGATCTCTTCTCCTCACATCGGAGTACGACTTTTGCCTAATTTGAGCTATCTTCAATCCCTCCCTTATCAACCTCACCTTGTCCAAAGCTTCCATAACTAAAATTCGAGCCTAACAAAGCCATCTCCCCCACATCAAACAACCCAATCAGGGATTTACACCGCTTATAATATAAAGCCTCAACGGGAGCCATGTCAAAGCTTGAGTGGAAACTATTATTGTAAGCAAACTTAATAAGTGGCGGATGTTCATCCAAACTACCCTTTAACTCCAAAACACAAGCTATAATCATATCCTCAAGAGTTTGAATAGTCATCTCGGCTTGGGCATCCGCTTGAGGATGAAAAGTCGTGCTAAGCCTGCCCTTGGTACCAAGACATTTTTGGAAGGATCTCCAAAAATGAGAACTGAATTGAGCGCCACGATCCATAATGATAGACAAAGGTACCCCATGCAATCTAACCAACTCATGAATGTACCACATGAAATAATCCTCGACACCATAGGTTATTTTAATTGGTAAAATAAGAGCCAACTTTGTCATCCTATATATAATAACCCAAAATGAATCAAAGTGTTTCCTAGTCTTAGGCAAACCAATCACAAAATACGTCCAAGTAGGAATTTTTATGTCTTGGGCTAGGCCACCCGACCTTCGATGTTCGTCTTTCACTTATTGGCAACTGTGACAACCGGTGAAAAACTTTTTTCATACCTCCCCATGAATACACCTCCCTCAAGTCTCTATACACTTTTTGGAGCTGAGGTGAATAGAATAGGATGAATTATGGGCCTCTTTCAAAATCAACTCTCTCAAGTCATCAACATTTGGCACGCATAGCCTATCTTGGTACCTAAGGACACCATCTCCCCCTTGGGAGAAAACCTCCACTTTACCATCCTTCACCAAATCCTTCAACTCTAGCAAAGGGGGTCAAGGTCTTATTTTGACTTGATTTCCTCAATAAAAAAAGGATTTGAAACTATCAACAACCACTATACCACTATTTCAACTTCATTCAACCTAGCTCCGAACCTAGCTAATCGGTGAACTTCTCCAACCACCTCATTGTTACCAATAAAAAGATGAGCTAGGCTACCCATAGACACTCTACATAGAGCATTGGCCAGAACAATAGCTTTGCTGGGATGATAGTGGACACTCATGTCATAATCCTTAAGGAGTTCTTACCACCTTCTTTGTCTCAAGTTAAGATATTTTTGTGTGAACACATATTGGAGACTCTTGTGGTCAGTAAACACATCAATGTGAACCCTATACAAATCATGACGCCATACATTCAAAGAAAATACCACGGTCACCAATTCATGATCCTGGTGGGATAATTTAGCTTATGCACCTTCAGTTTCCTTGACATATATGCTACAACATTACCATTCTGCATCAAAACACACCCCAAACCATTTCTTGAGGTGTCGCAATAAACAACAAACCCTTCTAGCCCTTCTGATAAAGCCAAAATAGGGGCGGAGATATGCTTGTTCTTCAAATTTTGGAAACTCTTTTCATATTCATCAGTCCAAACAAATTTTTCCTTCTTTTGTGTCAACTTTTTCATAGAGGAAACAATACAAGAGAAACCATTCACAAATCTCTTATAGTACCATGCTAAACCCAAGAAACTCTAAGAAACTCCAAAACTCTAACTTAGAGAAAATTTCCATATCAGACCAAACAAACCCAGTAATGATACGACCCAGGAGAGGGAGCGATTTTAGAAATGAATGAACTATGAAAGGACATGTGGTTTTTAGGTGGAAAAAATGATCATGACTTAGGGAAGAGAAGGAACAGGTTAGTATACCTGATTCATTTATCAATCACTATGTTAGACAGAAAATAATTATTACCTGATTTATTTTCAGCTTTCTCTCAGGCTTTCCACCTGATCTAGTAACTTGCACATTATAATACATATCAATGTAGACGTAGTCTATTTTTCTGGATTTTGGGATACACCACATGTGAGAATTGAAATGAGAACTCATTTAGATGTTAGTACAAAACTAGATTTTCTAGCCAATCATTAAGAGGAGTTTATGCAATCTTAATCATCCCTAAGTCTAATCTAATTTTTTCAAAGTGCTCTCTACTTAGTGCTTTAGTAAAGATGTCAGTTATTTGATTCTTAGTAGGACAAAACATTATTAAAACAAGACCCTTTTTCTATATTTTATGTTTATATGTTTGGTTCTTTTACGCCGAACAGGATTCTTTGCAATATTAGTAGCACAGGTATTACAAAAACAAAATAAGAACACAACCAACATCCATACAAAAATCCAACAATTGTTGCTTAATCTAAAGTAAATGAGCACAACACGATCCAGCTGCTACGTACTCAGCCTCAGTAGTTGACAAGGCTACTGAATTCTGTTTTTTAGTGAACCAGGAAATCAAACATGTTCCAAGAAAGTGAACCATACCTAAAGTACTTTTTATGTCTATTTAATAACCAGCATAGTCAGTATTAGTACTTCAAGGTTGAAACTGCAACATTTAGAGTGACAAAGTCCCAATTCTAATATTCCCTTGAGATACCTGAAGATCCTCTTTAGTTCCCCCATCATGCTCAAATCAAATTCTCCATTTCCCTGTTTGGAAAATTCTTGAGTTTGTTCAACTTCTACAGATTCTGATTGTGCGCATCCTGAATCAGCATACTGAGTTTCACAACCTATAGTTCCCCCTGACTATGAGCTCTCCGATTGTCTTGTAGACGAACCAGGTAGCATTTCTTGTTCCTTTGTCTTGTGCTATAGATCACAGTCATCCTTTTACCACCCCTACTTTTTAAACTTATCGGACAACATAGGTGATCTGAACTAATTCCAAGCATTTGTTAGTGTACCTGGTTCTTTGACTTGAAGGATGATCTTACTTGCTTCCCCCTTACACATGCATTGCATACTTTATCATCCTTGAACTTAGTTTTAGGTAGCCATATAACCATGTCCTTTGATGCCAGTTATTCAGTTGTTGTAGACTTGCATGTCCAAGTCTTTTGGGCCAAAGTAAAGGATCATTAGCAATAGCACTCAAGCATTTCAACTTTGTACCTAACACTCCCATGATATCAACCTTGTACAAATTTTTTTATGCCTTTTGGCAATCATAACTATCTTCTTTGTGTCCAGATTTTTTACCCTGCAATCTACTGAAGTGAAGGTTACCTTGTTGCCTTTATCACACAATTGAGATATACTCAACAATTTGTGCTTCAATCTATCCACATGGTAGAACTCTTCCAAGGCCTTTGATTCATTTTTTCCAATATTTCCAATTCCAATAACAGTACCTTTTTTCCCATCTCCTAGGAAAACTTTTCCCCCCTCCATAGGTGCAAATGAAAGGAACTTGAGTTTTTCTCCAGTAATATGCCTTGAGAAAGCACTATCATGTACCAATGCTTGCTTCCTTTCACTCTAGCCTTCAAAACAAGTCAGGGGTAAGTTTTCGGAACCTAGACTAGCTTGGGTCCTTTCTTATTATAAAAAGGATGAATGAGATCCCTTCTTTCCCAACTTTGTAACATGTTCCTTGACCTTTTTCTTTTATTATTCTTAGGACACTTTTTTTTATAGATGACTAGTGTTCCTTTTTTTGACATTATTTACGATTGGACACTTAGTAGTTGGATGACTAATTTTTCCACAGAGGTAGCATAGGTCAGTAGTGGTGACATTCTCCTGATAGAATCCTATTCTAGCTTTCTCATTATGATTCCTGCTTCCTAGATGGTTCACTATTCTTGAAGATAGTGTCTAACTATTTGCCCTTTCTAGAGAAATTTCTTGAAATTCTTTGCTAAAAAAGCTATCTGATCCCCAGCTAGATCTTATCCCTCATCATCAAAAGATGCCTTTAATGCTAGTGAGTTCTCATTCAATGCTGCTTCTTTCTTTTGATCTTTCATGTTCATCTCATAAGTCCTGAGATTTCCAACTAGTTGATTCATGGTCATGTTTTTAATGTCCATAGGTTCCCTGATGGCAGTGACTTTCACATTGCATTTGGCTTTGGGTAAATTCCTTAAAACATTGTTCACTTATTCTCAGTAGTGAAAATCTAGCCCAAGGATTCTAGTTCATTGATGAGAAGTGTGAGTCTTTCCATCTTGTCCTGCAAAGACTCATGTTCCTTCATCTTGAAGGTTTCATATTCATTAAACAGCATGGCGACTCTAAACTTCCTAACATGAGCAGTTGTTTCTTGTGCAATTGTCAGAGTATCCCAGTTAAGTAGTTGTCTTAACAGTAGTGCAATTCAATATCCTGTTATACTCATCTAATCCCAGTCCACAAACCTAAATGTTTTTGGCTTTAGCATTTTTCCTCAAATCCACAAGATCATCAACAGTAAACTCCCTTCTTTCTTTAGGAACTTGTTGACCTTCCACAGTTTTCATGGGAATGGTAGGCCTTATGGTGATCCTATCCCAGAGCTCATAATCTCCTCCTTGCATGAAGTCTTCCATTCTAGCCTTCAGAGATTTTTTAGAAAAAAACTGTTGTTGGACTTGGAAAGATTTAAATAAGTGAATCAAGGGCCTTGGAAGAGGTTGCAGGGTTAAAAATCTATACACAAAGGAGATAGCTCTGATTGACAAAAGGCATAAAAATGTGTACAAGGATGATATTATGGGAATGCCAGGTACACAGTTAAAATACTTGAGTGCTATTGCTAATGATCCTTTACTTTAGCACAAAAGA
This sequence comes from Solanum ossicruentum, assembly GCA_025774065.1. Classification (NCBI taxonomy): domain Eukaryota; kingdom Viridiplantae; phylum Streptophyta; class Magnoliopsida; order Solanales; family Solanaceae; genus Solanum; species Solanum ossicruentum. The sequence goes on from JAOTQR010128226.1 coordinate 35,017, forward strand.
CTTGGGCATGCAAGTCTAAAACAACTATATACTCCGGCATCAAAAGACATGGTTATAGGGCAGCCTAAAACTAAGTTCAAAGACAACAAAGTATGTAATGCATGTGTAAGGGGGAAGTAGAGTAAGATCATCTTTCAAGTCAAAGAACTAGGTAAGCACTAAGAGGCATCTAGAATTGGTTCACGTCGACCTATGTGAGCCCATAAGGGTAAAAAGCAGGGGTGGTACAAGGATGACTATGAGCTGGAGCACAGGACAAAGCAACAAGCTATGCTACCTGGTTCATCTACATGACATCCAAAGAGCTCATAGTCTGGGAAACAATAAGTTTTAAAACTCACTTTGCTGATTCAGGATGTGTCCAATCAGAATCTATGGAAGTTGAACAAACTCTAAAATTTGCCAAGTAGATGAATGGAGAATTTGAGATGAGCATGATGGGGGAACTTAAGAGGATCTTCAAGTATCTCAAAGGAATTTCGGAATTGGGACTTCGTTACTCTAAAGGTAGTAGTTTCAACCTCTTAGGGTATACTAATGCTGACTCTCATGGTTATTTAGTGGACAAAAACGTTCTTTAGGTATTGCTCACTTTGTTGGAACATGTTTGATTTTCTAGTTCACTAAGAAACAGAATTCTGTAGCCTTGTCAACTGCTAAGGCTGAGTATGTAGCAAATGGATCATGTTGTGCTCAGTTACTTTAGATTAAGCAACAATTGCTAGATTTTAGTATGGATGTTGGTTATGTTCTTATTTAATGTTACAATATTAGGGCTACTAATATTGCAAACAATCTTGTTCAGCATAAAAAACCAAACATATTGCTAACATCTTTACTAAAGCACTAAGTAGAGAACACTTTGAAAAACTCATATTAGACTTGGGGATGATTAAGATTGCATAAACTCCCCTCGATGATTTGCTAGAAAATCTAGTTTTTGTACTAACATCTAAAATGAGTTCTCATTTCAATTCTCATATATGGTGTATCCCAAAATAAAGAAAAATGGACGAAGTCGACACTGATGTGTATTACAGTGTGCAGGTTACTAGCTCAGGTGCAGAGGATGAGGGAAAGCTGAAAATGAATCAGGTAATTATTATTTTGTGTATAACATAGTGAATGATAAATGATCAGGTACCCTCACCTATTGCTTCTCTTCACTAAGTCATGATTATTTTTGCCACTTAAAATCTACATGTCCTTTCATACTTCATTTACTTCCAAAAGTGCTCCCTCATCCGGGGTCGTGTTATTATGGGGTTTGTTTGGTTTGATATGGAAATTTTTCTATCTAAGTTAGAGTTTTAGGACTGGTCTGACTTGTTTTTCTTGGGTGATACTCGGAGAAAATTTGCTAAACCTAAGATGTATGAGTTTGATGGGAGGGAGTTAATGTGTGATGTTGTATTTATCACTATTGTTCGAGGAAAATCCATTCTTCTTGGTGCTCAGGATATTGGGAGAATTTTGGGAATTCCTAATGAGGGTTGGGATCACTATATTCGCCATGAATGGTCTCCCCTACCTAATTTATCCTCTGTCTAGAAACTTCAAGAAAGTTCTCAGGTCATCCTACCTTGGCTCAGCAAAAGCATGTCTTGTGTAGAGAAATGTCCTCTCTTCATAAGTTGTATTTTTGATGTGGTGCACAAGGTCCACATTTCTCAAAAGAAAAAAAGGGTAAAAATGGTCATTCCTTACCATATGGCTAGTGGTTATCTCATCTCTTTAAGGCATATTCAGTTCGTGTTCAAGTTTTGACCATGCATATGACTAAGGATGTGCTTGGTCAAGTGAACCACATTGCTCCATCTGTTTCTATGCAGTGTGTTGGCACCCATCTTCATAAACCTTAACTTTCTTTGGATGCCAAGACTACAGAATTAGCCACCACACATCAGGAGTTTGCACTAGAGAAAAGTGGCCTGCTTACCCGGATCTCTGACCTAGAGGACATCTTAACAAGGAACGTGCTGCCCATGTGAGATTGTTCATAACCTGTCCTTGTTGATTTCCTCTAATGCCCCTTCTACCTAACTGTTCCTTTGTTATGTTTTTTGGGTACCTGCTTATATTATCAATAACTATATTAAAGATGCTTGACTTTTATTTTCTGGCTATTTTTCTTTTCTAGACTGCTTTTGTATGCTGATCTCAAAGTAATTTTGCTATCCTTAATGCATACGAATGTTTCTTGTTCTACTCTATTTTCTTGGTGGTATCCCTTATGGACTTCGATTGTGTGTACTTATTTCTTGGTGTGTTTGCTATAAGAATTAGTTTTCAATGATGCCAAAAGGGGGAAGTCATATCTGTGTTGTGCAATATTTATAACCCTTGTTTAACCTGTTTCATCCTTTAGGTTCCTTCTTAGTAGCTATAGGTAAGATGGATGGATACTCATACTCAGGAAGCTTGTCATCATCAAAAAGGGGGAATATGTTAAGTTCAATAGAGTTCTAATGATGACAAAGGACAATGAAACATGTTGATCTGTTAATCCTTCATCGCACTATCTCGGAGAGGAGGTGACATGATGCCATAAGATATGGAGTGGATAAAGCTTCTGGAGATTAGATCGTAATACTAAAGTAGGAACATGGTTCAGCAATCATAAGTGTAGAAAAGAGTTGGTGCTGAAAAGGAGTTCCAATAAATGAAGAACTCTACTACAAAAAGAAGTTAGGGTGAAGAAGGAGTTCTAACTGAAGAAGAACTCTACTAAAGCTTGAAGCGGGAAATAAGGTGTTTTAACTATAGAAGACCTTCTCAGCAACTTGATTAAAAAGAGCAAAACCATTCAGAGTTAAATATTGAGACAAAAAGAAAAAAATGGAGCTATAAACATCTAGATTCTTGATCAGTGAGGAAACACATAAGAGATTTGTTTCTTTGTTATAAGTTTAAGAAGTTTTTTATCTATTTCTAGTCTTAATGCATTTCTTAGTCCAGTGATCTATAAATTGAATTAAGATATAGTCTTCACGTTGGGGGCAACTTGAAGACTTGGAACATAAATCTTGGGAGGTTTTTGTGTAGTTAGGAGTTGTTTGAAGCTTGTTGTTTCTTAGATTACTAGGAATTGTAATCTTTTTGTTAAGGCTCATGTTGATTTAGTGAAGTTGGTGAAAGTTCCTGTAGGGTTACAGTCGTGGTTTTTCACCTTTTGTGAACCGGGTGTTTCCACATAAAAATTTTGTGTTCTTATCTGTTTTTACTTTCTAGAAACACGTCTGCAAACTGTTCTTCATGATTAGGCAAATCCATACATTGTGCAAATCTAACATTTATGAATTGAATACTTGAAGCAGATGATTTTACTTTTCTATATGAACCTCAGAATGAATCCTAGTATAACTACTTAATGCACTTAAAAAGGTATGCATGAGTATATTTGAGCCTAAAGAGTCTATAAAATTCCTAAATGTTAATTTACTCTACTTTCGTCTCCTGAATACTTTGACTTGGAATGACACATGATGGAGAGTCTTTATTAGTCATGAGCTAATCCTAAAAGAATGTTCCTAATGGAAGAGTTGATAGTGATGTGATGGATTGAGTTGAAAAATGTCCAATAAGACTAGTTGATTGAGAATGATTATCTTATAAGCATTGAGTCTTGGAAGGAGTATCAACCACATAATTGAGTAAGAGTAAGTCTAACTTGAACTCAATATCTACATCGAAAAATATAGGAAAAGATTGAAACCGTTAAGTCGGATGTTCCTCTTGAAAGGTTCCTAAAATAATAAAAGACTTGGTTGATTAGGTCCATGATGGATCGATTCATTCTTTACCCTAGCAAGGATTGAACGATTGTGGCAACATCAACAAGATTGTTGTACGATCACTGGCTCATACATAATTATTGTTGGATAAGAGAAACTCCTAGATAGGTTCCATATTGGTAGTATCCGGATTGGATTGGATTGGACTATTTTGGACTTATTGATTGCTCATCGTATACTCTTTATTCTTGCTTTAAATAGACAATTGGAATCTTGATTGAACATTTCTGAGTTATTGTTGTTCTATCTATATTTGTTTCACTCATCTATTTTACATACTTGTACATTCCACATACTGGTATCCATTTAGGCCTGCATCTTTTCACGATGCACAAATAAGTACCAAAGATCATCAATAGATGCTCCATTGAAGATCTTTTCCTTATTCCAGCTTATTGGTGATTCCTTCTCTAGTTTAAGGGATGCATATTATTTCATCTATCTTTATAGTCAGACTTTTAAAGTTACTTATTTTGATTTGAGGTAGCCATAGGTCTGTCATGGTACTATCTAAACAGCTTAGATAGACGCTTCATAGACTAGATTTGGGATTGATGACTTGTATATTGCATAACTTGTTTATTTCACACTAGTCTTGTTAATTTGTTTGATTGTCTTTAATTGATATTTTCTAGCTTTTATTATCTTTAGTCTTCTGCTGATATGATAAATATTGGTTAAATGAATGTGATGAGGTCAAGTGATTCACTTGGGGACTAGCAATATTCTCTAAGTGCGGCCATGTCTTGGGTACCCTCCCGAGGCGTGACATCAATGCAGTGGAAAGTTTTAGTAAATTTCATGCTTTTGTTAAAAAAAGTAATATAAATAAGAATATTTACCCGTAATGAATATATCTTGTTCTCAACTAATAGCTGGATATTTGAAGAAATTAGTAGTTACATGATGGTGGTATAATGTAGTATGATTTTGTAAGCTTTACATACTTGTAAGAACTAAATTCTTGAAGAGCTCGAAAGAAGATGCTTGAAAGCCCTAACCTTTCTTCTCTTGAGACAATGTTTTAAGTATGAAGAATATTTTGAGCGTAATGAAGTTGAAGGATAGAGTTTAGGAATTTAATTAGGTGAAAAACATTCAAGTTTATGCTTAAAGGATGAGAAAAGATGAAAATATCCTTTCTTAAAAACATTATCCAAGTCATCTACAAGACTATCTATGGTCCATATTAGCTTATACGGACTATAGAATTCATTCTTAAAATTTGGGGTGGATTTTGAGGTCCTGAAACCCATTCCTTGTGTCCAAATACATGTGTAGAAGATTTTATGACCCATAATCAAGTCCATAGATTTTGGGGTCCAAAAATGGACTTTTAGAAGTCATTCCACGAGTTGATAGTACATGTTGTAGTTCAATCCATGACCTGTAAGTCAAGGTTGTAGAATCAACTCTGATCTGATAGTCTGCAGTAGAACGACCATAACTTTGTGCTATGAATTCTAAATGAGGCAATCATGGTGGTGTTGGAAAACAATTCAAAGATATTAAATTTTGTAGGCTATGTTCCACCTAGTTCTTTATATAATGAGATTTGTGATCATTTAAAGTTAACCCTTTCATAATCTAATGCGAAAAATTTAATCGATAAGAAAGTCTCGAACTCAACTAAGTACTAGAGGTCTCTCATGACTTGAATTCAGTTCAAACAGACATCCCACATGTATTAATAAGTCTTAAAATATACGTATAATTAATGCATCACTAGGTTCGGTATTTGGAATAAAAAACTTTGGATCCTAATAATAGAGTTGTAAGGTGTAACATTAAATTATCATCAGCCTTGAAGGGCATTCTATCTAGATATGAACCCTTGATTTTGAGGTGAAATTGACACTCGTGAAGCTCAAAGATTTATATTCTTTTTGGAATTTAGACTATTTCACTCTGTACTGTGTTTTTTTCCAACATTCTATTTGATTCTTTTTGTATGTTTCTTGTTTGTAATTTTTATAATTCGTTGATTGAAATATTAAATGCATAATAATGTAATTACTAATTAAAAATCAAGTCCTAGAAATTTTTTTATCTTTCTAAATTTTTTATATGTTAAAGGCCTACATGCAAAATTCCATGATTCTATTAGATCTTGGGGGCTCAATATTTCTTTGGAAATTTGGAGACTTTTTATTTTGTAGATGAATGTTACCTTTCTTATTATATTTATACTAGAGAATATAATATATTCACACTTCACGTGATTATAAATAAAAATTCATATTTATAAATTAAATCGTTTAATATATATAATATATTTTTAAAGATCTGAGTGAGATGATAAATTGTCAATAATTGACAATTATTTTTTCTTGAAATAAGATCATTAATTCCTAATTTTTGGCACGATTCTCGGATCGTCTCAAATTTCACTTTGCAAATATTTTGTTACTTTAGATATTAATTTATTTATATTTATACTAAGTATAATTAAAAATTTAACATTTACATTCCTAATGTTATTAAGTTAAAAGTTTGTACTTATATTATCTCATAATGTTTTTAACAACAATTTTAATCCTCAAACCATAGAGGTAATAATTTTCAGTTTTACATAAGGGGAATGAAGTTATGATTTTAAATTTGATTTTGAACTCACCCATGACTACATGTCCTTTGGACCCTTCACATGCTTGCCACCACTTGTAAGTTTTCAAATCACCTAACAAATTCTATTGACATTTTTTCATTTTTATACATTAAGCGCAATAAAAATATACAAATTGTATAAAATATTGAACATAGACTAGAAATTGTACTAATCTAAAGTGAAATATGCAAAACTCATTTCAATGGTAACACTTTTCTGGATTATTTTTGTTTCAATCCATAGGAAAAAATATAAAATAACAATTTATCAATTCTAAATAGTATAGCTCACTAATCAGAGAGATTCTTTTTTTCAAAGGTTAAAAATGGCCTTCTAGACCCTTTTATTAATCCTCAAAAAAATACACCATGTTCTACGGCCCAACGTTTTGGGCCATTTTTACTGACCTAATCCAACATAATATCTAGGAGCCTCTCTAGTATTACATGTGTTTCCTAAACCCAACTTTCTTTGTACTCCACTCCTCAAGATGTGTCTCGAAGCCGCTAGGAACCTGACCTCTGTGTTTTCTAAGATTTGGTGTTGAACTCCTCATTGTCTCTCTTTTTACTGCTTGCATGAATACTTCTCTCAGGTAATGATTCTTCATTGTCTCACCTATTGCTCCTTGCTTGTCTGCTTCTGTCGTGTGGTTACTCTTCTCTGTTTCTTCTACTTTCTCTTTTTCCTTGCTGGTATTCTCCTTTAAGTTCTTCATTTACGAAGGTGTTTTGTGAAAATGGAGACTGAGTATCGTAAGAGTTGTGTGTCATGGAAACCCATTTCAAACAACAAACGTTAATTACATACTTTCCCTAGTTCAAAATCGATAAAAGGGTTATTGAGATTCTTATATTAATGGAGAAATCATTGTCTGAATGCAGATAGAGAGAGGCAACCACCCTTCCAAAGAAAAATCCTCAAACTCTCTCTGTAGCCTTATTCTTTACCTTACGAGTTTTTTGCTTTGTTAATTTACCTCTAGTAATGTAGTAATCTTACCAGAGGAATTATGAAAAGAATAGAGTTTGTGATTTTATTATCAATTTTAAATAGAAAAGTAATATAGTATCTTGTTTATGATTTAATATATTTTCACTTATTTTTTGTAACTCTTCTGTTCGTCTCCTGTTGGAACTCTTAGGAGTCGTTTGGCGTAAGATGTAAAGTATAATAATCTCATACTAAAATATATGATTATTTTATTTTACGTTTAGTTAGGTATTAAGGTGTCCTAAATTTAACCTATTATTTTTTTCTTAACGATGAGATAAGTTATCCCATATATACGATAGAATAATTTATTCAAAAATTAATTATACATGGATAATTTATTCCCAACCAAATGACTCCTTAGTTCACTTTCCTTATGACATCTCTTTTCACAATGTTAACGTTTGCTGTCATTTCTATAAGATGATGATTTATAAAGTTTATATATTTTGTATTTTAGTTTTCTTTTAATCCATAGTTGAATTTTCATTACTTTATTAGTATCATAATTATATTAATTTTTTCTTGCATATCCATAACCTTTGCAAAAACATCCTACTCATTGCCTAGTCATTTTTAGCTGTTATTTAAAATTATATTTGTACATAATTCTAGGGATGATAATGGGTGGATGCAGGGCAGGTTGAGATCAACCACAAATTATTTAACATTCTTTTTTGCTTTCGCATAAATGATATTGCCTTGCTCCAATCTTATGCAAAAACAATACGAACTCTGTCCAAGATTTCCCTTGCATGCCTCATTCATGTTGCATGTATTCCAGCCATGTTAGAGAAAATTCCATTTTATAGGGCAACAATGAAGCTTAGGCTTAAAATTGTCAAGACCTTGACCATTCCATCCAAATCTTGTGGTACCTAAATCACTAAATATTTTACTTTGATTAAATAATAAATCAATTTTTGACATTGATATATTAGACCATTAAGAGCAATATCTTTTCCATGTCTTCTCCCATTTCTCCTTTTCCATAGCTCCCATATCACAATTAATGGTACTGCCTTGTGTATTGTTTGGAGCTTTGCTGGACCATCATTTTTCCACCATCTGATGCTAAGTTCTTGTAGATGTACATCCTCTAAGAAAATATCTACACATGAAGCAAAGTACTTTCATAGTCTTAAGATATGGAAGCTATTAGAAAAAGGTGAGACATAGTATCTTTGTCATACTTCTCAGGATAGTAGCACCTAGATGCTATGTTGATTCTCATTCACTTCAGATTATCATTTGTTGCCACCCTTCTCTTCCAGACCCTCCTTGATTTTAAAATGCAATCCTCTCATCCAAATGTTCTTCACCCAATTCAGTTCCTCTTTTCTTCTTCGTACACATTAAAAAGTTCTCTTAGTTGAGAATTCCACATTACCACTTGTCATCGACCATAGTTTCCAATATTCTCCATTATTATTGGTTTAATCTCTTGTGTAATTTACTCTACCATTTCCTCCGAAAGAGCTTCTTTCAATCTCCTACTATCCTAGCATTCTTGATTGATGAAATCCTTAACTTCCCAATCATGTTCCATACTCCTTTCCTCCGTGAGTTCAATTCACCTTTCTTAATCCAGTTGTAAGTACAATTCACCTTGCTTAGTCTAGTTGTAAACCAAAAGCTCACATTTCAAGCTTTGATTTTCTACCAAATGTCATCTTCCACCTCCTCTCTAATTGTCACCATCTGTTTTACAAAGTAGTGATCCTCTCTTAGCTTTGACAATGCAAGGATGCTCTTTCTTAAGGTATTTGTTCTTTCATGAAGTTTCTACATACTGAATTTACAGATTGTCTAAACTTTCACCATAATTTAGAAAAGAGTGAGTTAGAAATGTCCTTCAATGATCTAAATACCAAACCCCCTTCATTCCTAGGAAAACATAGGTCCTCCTAGTTGATCTAGTTCTTTCCTTTTTCATCTTCCAGCATGCTCCAAGAAAACAAGGAAATAATCTTTTGTGTTTGCTATATCACTTTCTTAGGAGAATTCAAGACAACGAAAAGATAATAGACATTAACTCTAACACACAATTAATTAGGATATATTTTCCACCAAAGCGTAGGAATTTATTATGCTAGCTTCTGACTCTCTTTGAAATCTTCCTCATCAATTTCTCATAGTGTGATTTTATCTCACCATACCCACTGCACATCCCATGTAGATAAATTGAAATTTTCCCATTATTATTCTAATAATGCTCTTCAATCTAATAGAAACAACAAGAGGTGCATTCTCATGAGTATACAAGACACTTTTGTGCTTATTTATCAACTGTCCTGAAGCCCTTTCATATGCACCAAGAACCTCCATAATTCAAATCATCAAGTTTCTATCTCCTGATCCAAAGATAATAGTATCATCTGCATAGGATAGATGATTTATCTTTGGACTGCACTTTGGCAATTCATATCCAATAAAGTCCTTTTCCTCAAACAATCCATTTTGTTTCCTTGAAATCACTACAGCCGCAATAATGAATGGGATGGGATAATGGGTCCCCTTATTTGACTCCTCTTGATGAATGAAAGAGACCATAAGTCTAGCCATTAACCAACACTGAATACCAATTAATATTGATAATCAACCACACCATATATATTATTATTTCATAAAACCAATTTTTCTCAACATTTTACTAATGAAGATCTATGAAACTCTATCATTGTCATCCCTCGAGAAGGTACTCTTGGCGTGACCGACACTTGAAAACTATTGTTGGTCCTCGAGTGAACCACTTAGCCTCATTGTCACCTGATACTCAACAACGGAAGAAAATACTTAAAGAAAAGACTATAAAGTAAATTAAATTACAAGTTAATATATAAAAAAGGTATTTCCAATAAATAGGAGTTGAAAAAGAACAAGACTCAACATCCTCTACTTAATGTGTATGAAATCTCTATACTCATCTATAAGGTACTAAGTCAAGCCCCGGGCTACCTCAAAAGAAATGACCATGCCTATTCAATATAAGAAAGAAAAAGGGCTCCTTCGGATATCAAGAAGGGCTCACAAAATAAGTTGAATGTGAATGGATCCTTAACGATGCACCTGTTGACGATTCCTAATACCTGTCTCTACATCATAAAATAATGCAATACAAATAGACATATGTACATGCAATATACTGACATGTAAAATGGCTGGAATGGAAAGGATATAATGAAAGATATTCAAAGCAATTAACTCTACTCAACTCAGTAAAACATGCAAGGTTAATAACATGGTCATGATTTATAAATAAACTCAATAGTATGCAACTCAGTCAAATTCGTTATGCAAAAATTAGGGAGTTTCTCTAACCGATAGTCAGCATACCACCCTCTTTGGTGGTGCACAACAAACGTGATATTGTTGCTTGCTCATCTTTACTTGTCAATGTAAAGATGATTAACATCATAGATCCATCACCCTGGTCCATCTTTTTGGGACAGGAGTTTCCAAGGTTAACTGCACAACTATCCTATGCGAGTAACGTAGTTTTAGGGTGTTAAACTCTCACCCAACTCGGTGCTCAATATAACTCCCCTAAGCACGTTCTCCCAGTTATCAAGTGAAATGATTGCTCAAAAACATCTCATGAAGTCACTTTGGACTTTAATTTGAACATCAAACTCATCTCAAACATTGTTATCATCATCTTCCATTAATAAATATTTTTAAAATCATTTACATCATCAAAATACTTCCTCAAAATATCAAGTGCTTTCTTTTAAAAATATGCTTCAAAAATAATTACATATCGTCATGACTATTTCTTAAATCATTATTTATGCTCAAAACATATATTCATGCAGACTTAGTAAAATATGCTAAAAAATTATCTGTGTTTAACATGCTCAGTATGACCATCAATCTTAGTTTCAAAATAATATGTAAAATCAAACATAGTTCTCAATTAGGGTTCATGTGAATGAAAACATGAATACACAACCAATCAAATACTCAACATTTCAAGAACATCATCAATGACATTTTTCTATACAAGAGACACATTAAGACAATAGAAAACATTGAAATCTTTAAGCATTTAGGGTAAATATGTGCTTGAACTCAATTTCAAAGATAAACCTCTTCTCAAACTAAATTCTAAAGAATCAACATGTGGTGCGCATGGATGAACTCAATCTAATGCTATAAGTATGCTTAGATACCTGGGAGAGAAAAATCACTTGAATAAACCTTTAGTTTGCACTTGAAGATGAAAAACGCTAGTCTCTTCGTTGGGAGAACTTTTAATGCAAATTTTAAATATGTTCAGGAATTTTATGCGTTTATGGGAAGTTATTAGGATGTATGATAGGCTTAGGGAAGTTAATTAGGGGTAAAAGGTCAAATGTAACCTTTTTGCAAACTTTAAAGAATTAAAGATTGAAAAATGACTTTTTGATGAGTTTTGGCGGCTAAAACGGTGGTCTAGGGGTCCCATCATAGAACCATTCGGTGGTGCATTGAATGGGGACCTTAGATTGCCCTTTTTGATAGATTCTAAGCTTTCTTAGAGCATTTTGGTGGTCTTAATTTGTGGATCTCCAAATTTTACATATTCGGCAGGCTTCAGTAAGACAGTCATAACTTTTTACTCTAAACTCCAATTAAGGCAAAATCAGAAGCGTTGGAAAGCTAAATCGAAGATCTTTAGTTGGATATTTTATGGGTCTTCTAACTCATTATATGCTAATTGAAATTTGAAATTGATCCTTCTATAAACTTATATCGAATCTTAGCCGATGGAAATATTATGAACTTGCCTTGACCTTGCACGTATATAATTTCACATCAAAACTTAATTGGTAAGGAAGGTTTCATCCCAACCTTAGGCTAAAAGATTTTTTTGACCTAAATTCATCTCAAATCTATCATCCCATTATAGAATAGGCTGTAATACCTATATTTAATGTTAGAATCACTCGGTATGATCCCACACATATAAGAGGGTAGTTTGGATCATAGATTAGGAATTTTCAAGGTGTTACAATATCTCACCCTTGGGATCTTTCGTTCTCGAATAATGGGTATTATAGATGAAATCGAGGCATGAATAACAACCAACGTTCAATCGATCAACCAATCAAACTATTTAGAAAATCAACTATTACAACTCAAGGATGTACATATCATTTTAGATCAAGAATAGGAACATTATCTTGAACTTCATCTTTGATTGGCAAGATTGGGACATCATAACTCAATTAATAGAATCATTTAAACTTCTAGATATCAACCTTCAAATTCAAGAATGAACATATCAACTCACAAATAAGGAACTTCCTCACTAGAAGGCATCTTACCAAGGATGAGAGAAAAGGTTATAATCCCAGTTGCTACTATCAACTAGGAATTCAAGAGAAGATTGTTTGACCAACATAAAGGTTAGGATCACATCGTATCAAGGGATAGGATTGATGATTTTCAAGCTTGGTGACTCTCCTCGACCGTGCTCTCCTCCTCATATACCTCATTTCAATAATTTAATCATCTAGCTCTCATCAGAGCCTATGTCTATTGGATATTCTAATCAAGTTCAAGTTAAATCTAATGTTACAAAGTGATACCCATATAGACCATACTCATAAAATTCTAACCCACTCAGTTTCTCTTCTATACCTATGTAATGACTTTTCACTAAAAAGATGTTACTCCTTGTCACCACTCTAACACCCCTGCTCAAAATCCTCACGCAAAAGTCCATGAATAGCTTACTACAATCACATACATTAGGACCATCACATATTCATGCCTATCGTTCTAACCACTTTATGGCCTTTTTGAGGTCAACACTACTTAAGAATCTTCCAGCCTACCATATCACAACTACACCTATAATTGCATTAAATCTTACCTAGAGATACACCTATATTCTCTTACCTATCTATTGCACACATTGAGATTTCATCTTAGTCCTCCTCCACATCTATAACCTAAATCGAATCAGTACAACATCATTATCAGAATCAAGAACACTCACTCTCTCCAATCAATCATTACTCATCTACAATCATCAACATTACAATCAAGACTGGAAAGGAAGATCATTAGATGGGCTTAGAAAAAAAAGATCATTAGCATGATTAAATCAACAAACCCTATCTAAGAACATTCATTACATAATATGATCACCCTTGTCTTTCAACTCTCATCCTGAGTTCATAAAATCTCAATTACATCTCCCTTAACATAGGGTTCGAAAGTTTTAGATCTATGAAAGAAAATAGAAATTGCAAAATGAAATTACCACTTCTCAACCTCGGAACTCAACGTGAATGAGAATCAACATGAGGTTCATGGGTCTAGGACATGAGGTTGGTGTCATAACCTTATCGACTCATCACTATCAAAAGCTCAAGACCCGCTTTAGTTTATTAACTCTTCATCTCCCCCAAAGCTCAAAGGTCCACTCCCTAAATCGTATGACCAATTGTCTTTTAATAAGGAATAAGCATAACTCTCTACATGATTGGGCATCACTATCTACGAGAACATCTTAAACTCTCTTGCTATACCATACTCAAGGATATAAAATCACTATTAGAACTTCCACCTGGGATATTCTACTAACTTCCTTCTACCTTTATAGGCATTTTTCTATACTTACTGCTCTTATTGGTATACATAATCACTTTCTATAACTCTTATCATCTAACCACTCTGTTTATTCTACTACCATCCAACTTCTAAGCTCCAATGTATGACTAAAGAGGTCTTGGGTTACAAGGTAAAACTCATCATCAATTATACATAAATCCCCATCTACCTAATTACTATGGGTGACAAGAAGGCTTGCAACAACTTACTCTACATTGACAACTCAAATATACTATCTACGTTCTCATAGCAAGCCATTACTTAGTGCTTCACATAATTTTACATCATTGCGGATGAACATCTTAAGCCTCATTTTTTATATCTAGTGTTTCACACTTAATTCACCATCTCCATTAAAAGGTTACCTCTACCATACTCATAGCATCATATTCCTTGTATTTCAACATCTTAACATTGAACCAACACTATAGCAGGATACTTAGAGCAAATCTCCAACTAAGACTATCACTTTCGTAATGTTATCTCCCCTTTTCATGCTACTCCTCAAAGTTCAAGCGTAGGGTACTAATAGTACCATACATCACACACTTATTTCATGTTATACCAACTTAAAAATACTAATTATTAATTTTTGGGAACATAGGTCTGCTAAAATCTCATAGTGAATGCTCGATCGACACATCCCCTCTTTATAACTCAAGTACCATTCACCTATTCACTATACCTCCTTATCTAGCTAAGCTCAAAACTCTATAAATGTCATGGAGCGCTCACTTCAAAATCATAAGCCTAGTTAAGATCTTTAACCTCAAAAGTACTCTTTTCTTTTATTCGACACCTATACTTCAGCCTCACTTATACAAATATTATAACACATCAACATAATCCTCTTTCTAGTTTGAGTACACTCTAACACATCCTAATGGTGGCTCTATGTCTATACCTTATCATGAATAATAAGATGGTACTTACTATTCTTGGGCCAAAACTTATAGAAATCAACTCATCACTATGTTGCTTACCTAATAAAAAGATAACTCTAACTAGAAGCTTCAATCAATCGCTTCTCTCATTATATGGTCTCTTTTCTTTTCTACCATCATCCTTCTAGCTCTAGCATGGCTCGATTCTACTTATAGCTTACAAGACCTCAATTCACTCTCTCCTAGATGGTAACATTAAAATTTTTGAGACATACTTTTTCTCTTACAGATAACACTTGAAGCAAGTTTCTGGACAGTGGAGTTTGGGGTGCATGTTGATCTCACTCAAATGCATGATTCATAGAAAGAGAAGTTCATTCTTTTGAATTAATCAACTCAACATACTAGTCGACTTATCTCAATGCTTGTGCAGTCTTTTTACCAATCTGATTATTTTATGATACAGAAACTCATCGATAAGAATTTGAAAATAACTGCCTTTATCACCTCATACATTAAACATAGTCAAAAGGTCTAGGGAAACATACGAATCATCATAGATTTCTTAGGGAATAACTCTACTGCATGTTTAGAATCGGAAAGATGGGAAACTCTTTCTAAATGTCAATAGTTCCACATTTAAAGAAGTGGAGCCCTCACAACGATAAATAAAATTCTATAGACACGACTGCAGAGACACCCTAGGACACTTGAACTCTGTGCTCTGATACAAATTTTATTATGCCCTGGGAGGGTACCGTTGATGTGGCTGGTACTCAGAGACTATTGCTAGTCCCTGAGCAGACCAGTTAGACTCATCATCACCTTGTACTCAACAGCAGAATAAAATAGCAAAGAAAAGACTGTCAGGTAAATTAAATAGCCAAGTCTACATATAAAAAAGGAATTTCCAACAAGTAAGAGTTGGAAAAGAATAGTACTCAAAATCCTCTACTAAATCTCTATGAAGCCTACATACTCATCTAGAAGGTGCCAAGACAAGTCCCGAGCTACCTTGAAATAAATAACCGTGTCTACTCAATATAAGAAAAAAACTCCTCCAAATAGCAAGAAGTGCTCACCAAATCACTTGAATATGAATTGATCCTGTTGATAATTTCTAATACTTGTCTGTGCATCATAGAATGATCCAATACAAATGGATATCAGTACATGGAATATAATGGTGTGTAAAATGGTTGGAATAAAAGGACATAATCAGAGATACTCAAATCAATTAACTTAATTCCACTAAGTACAAAGTACAAGTTTAAGAATATAGCCATGATTTGAAAATAAACTCAATAATTTCAAGTTTGCCAAATCAATTATGCAATAATTTGGAAGTTTCTTTAATTGACAGTCATCCCACCACCCTCTTTGGTGGTGCACAATGAATATGACATTGTTGCTCCTCCATCCATTACTTGTCAAGGTAAGGATGATTAACATCATGGATCCATGATCCCCTTATATCTTTTTGGAGGAGTTGCTAGAATTAACTATACAACTATTTGATGTTGGTAACGTAGTTCTAGGGTGTTAAATTCTCACCCAACTCGGTGCTCAATATTACTCCAAAAAACATGTTCTCACAACGATCAAGTGACTAGATTTCTCAAAAACATCTCATCAAGTCTTTTTGGACTTTAATTTGAACATCAAGCTCATCTCAAACATCATCATCATCCATCATATACTAAACTTTTAGAGAACATCATCAAGATAGTTTTGTATACAAGAAACTCAATAAGACAATAGAAAACTCAAAAATCTACTCAAGAATTTAGGGTAAACCTCCGCTCAAACTAAATTTCAAAGAATCAACATAAGGGGTGCATGGATGAACTCAATCCAACGCTATAGGAAGCCTTACGTACTTCAGATAGAAAAATCACATGATGAAACCTTTGTTTTGCACTTGAAGATGAAGAACCCTTGCCTCTTTCTTGGGAGAATTTTAAATGCAGACTTCTAATTTTTTCAGGAATTTATGTGTTAATGGGAAGTTATTAGTTATATGATAGGCTTAGGGAAGTTAATTTTGGGGTAAAAAGGTCTAATATAACCTTTTGGGATTTTCAAATATTCATCAACTTTGAAAAATATGACCTTTAGAAGAGTTTCGGTGCCCAAAATGGTGGTCCAGGGGTCCCATCACTGAACCATTCTATGGTTCGCTGAGTGTGGACTTTGTATCACACTTTTTAACAGATTCTAAGCTTTATCGGAGAATTTAGGCTATCGAAATCGGTGAATCACCAAAAATTACAAATTCAGCGGTCTTCAGTAAAAATGGTCATAACATTTTACTCTAAAGTCCGATTAAGACGAATCAATTGCGTCGAAAAGCTAACTCAAAGATCTCCAATTTCATATGTTATGGGTCTTCTAACTCTTTATATACTGAGATATATGGTGATTTGACGTTGACCCTTCTTTAAACGCATACCGAAACTTAGCTGATTGAAATATTTTGAACATATCTTGACCTTAGGCATCCTTTATGACCTCAAATCCCATCCAAAACACTTCAAATATTTAGGGAAAGACCTTAACATAAGTTCACAACCTTGGATTTATTGGATCACCCAATTGTATAGAATTTCATATCGTAACTCAATTAGTAAGGAAGGTTTCATCCCAACTTTGTGCTAAAAGATTCTTGTGACCTCTATTAATCTCAAATATATTATCCCACTATAGAATAGTCTTTAATACCCATGTTAAGAGTGAGAATCACACAGTATGATCTCACACGCATAAGAGAGAAGTTTGAATCATAGATTAGGAATTTCAGAGGTGTTACAATCTTATGCCTTACTAATATCAAGTTGTCATGACCCAAACCTAGGGTTTGGGAGTGACAGGAAAATAGGAACCTGAGAGTCCTCCAAAAATGCACAAAGTATACACATTCACATCATCAGATCATATGCGCATAACAAAGTAATAAGCACATAGTTCTAAGCGATGAAAATGTATGACTCACGCTATGGGGATATTATAGGGATAAGAATTTTCATGCATTCACATATCACATAGCATATAAGAACTATGGGGTGGGTAAGTATGACTTCCACTATGAAAA
Source organism: Solanum ossicruentum (assembly GCA_025774065.1). Classification (NCBI taxonomy): domain Eukaryota; kingdom Viridiplantae; phylum Streptophyta; class Magnoliopsida; order Solanales; family Solanaceae; genus Solanum; species Solanum ossicruentum. The sequence continues at coordinate 52,990 of JAOTQR010128226.1, forward strand.
TAGACAGGGCTTAGGACTTTCCACACATTTGCATCTCATCATAAGATTATCGTTGTAACATAATACATAGCTCAAAATAGTCTTAGACATAGCCTCCATAAGTAACATACAACAAGCGCAATAAGATCATATGAACAGTCCGAAAGATGTCCCATAATGCCTCTTACATATGGAATAGCACGAAGACCAAGACATGTCCCAGCCTTACCCTCAAAATAAAGACATAAAGCATCATAACATGATAGGTAGATAGAAGGTGGTTGATATGTTATCAAAATACAATACTTTTGATGCTTGAAAGATAGGATTTTGTGTGTTCTCAATGCGATATTTGTTGGTTATATGGGTTTTTCTGTTAAGATTTACAGGATTAAAGGTTAGCAATGATTTGGGGAAAATTATAGAAAGTTGCTTATTTTTGATAATTTACGAGACCCTTTATGGATCGTAGAGCATTCTACGAGTCGTAGAGGATGTCTCGTGACAAATTCCAGTGAGGGATGATTTCTGAAAATCAGTTGTATGATATATCTATACGAGTCGTAGAGCATTCTACAAGTCATATAGATAAGTTTCATCAGAATTTCCAGTGAGTGACAATGTGATAAACTTTAAGTTTACAAGAATACAGTATGAGTCATGAAGTGGTGTCATAGAAGATATGTCAAAAATCCCAGTAGCTGACTATGAGACCCCGACTACGACTCGTAGAAGATACTGTGAGTCGTAGATATCTTTCATGGTGTTTGCCAATCAATTTTTCTATTTTATTTAGGACTTAATTATAATTATTATAAATAGTTTTTCCAGGTTATTTTTCAAGAGCGTATGTCATTAATTAGAGTTTTGAGGGTTTGTACTAGGGGAACTCAATATTTGAGAGAAAAGATATTGAGAATACACTTGTGGGAAAATATGATCTTCAATCTTGTCATTCTCATTATCTTGGATTTGCTTGTTCTTAATACAAATTGTGTAAGTATTTACTTCTGTTTTCTCAATTCATAATTTCTTCATCCACACAAAGCATGTGTAGCTAAGTTGACAACTAAGGTTATGGGTATCATGAAGATCTAACAAAGTAGACCCGGATAATTTACAATTTTTGGATTGAGTATATGCATGTATTGATCAATTCTCTCATTTTGCATGTTTTCTAGTGGTGACCAACATTAAACTTGCCTAGTGTTACTGACTGGACGAAGGAAGTAATGAATAGAAAAAGAGATTGATTAGTAGGATTCAATTGATGTGCTCTTGTCTAATCAACCGAACAAGGCCAAGGGGAGGTTTTATTAGGACTTATAAGTAATGGTTAGCAATTCACACAATATAGATGGGACAAGCCGCATAGTGAAATTCGCCTCTCACCTTTGACCGAAAGGCTTGGTGAACTTAAATAACCATCCTGCATGCTATACATTAGGCAAGAATTGGGTTATCCAGTGATATTAAGTTAGGGCATCATAGAGAACACAATACCCTAGTTTCTCCACATTATTTATTTTCTTCTGTGATAGTTAGTTTAGTTTATTTTCTTATTGATTATTGCAAAATCCCCCTCAGGGAATTGAGTCGGTTAACTACTCGGATTGCTTGTTGGTGAATTTGTCTTAAGTCAATGTATTCCCTATGGGTTCGATCCTAACCTTGGTTAGGTTTTATATCCTGATAGCGACCACTTTATCCTCTAAAAAAGTGGTGTAATTTGGGTGACATAAAAAATTTTAGCGCTGTTGTTGGGGAGTAATGTCCAAGTGACTCTATCAGTTCCATTTATGAGGAGCCCAAAGTTATTGCAAATGGACTAAGTCGTGTCTGCAGCCTCTGGGACATGATCATTAGGTATAGGCTCTGGTGGCTGACAGAGTCACTTGGACATTACTCCTTGGTTATGGTGAGGGAGTTCTACGCATCATAAGCACCCACATCTAGCTTAGTCATCCCAAGAAGAAGAAACCCCTCACTCAGCCTAGGCTGACACAGACGCGAGTGACGGGTCGACAGGACCACATATTAGAGGAGACTATCTACCTTATGTTATTTGGTCCTCAGTGCCATGCCCTCAGATCCAGCACAGAGTTTGATCCTCGGGTGGGGCAGACTCGGACCTCGCTTATTATGAAGGATCCTAATTAGAGGACCACATTGATGAGATGGTTACCAAGGCTTCTTGTAGAACAGGGTCTAGAACCTGCTTAGGTCACCACTCACACGGAGAAAATCAAGGCTCTGCCTCAGATTCCTCGCAAAATTCAGGTAGGCTATTATTCGATCACACATCTGGCTGATCTTGACAGATAATACTCTTACATCGGAGCATGCATTTTTGGTTGGCAACATCTTAGCTGGATATGATATTAATGGGCCTGCCTATGTGACAAGCAGATACATGAGGTGTCACTAAATAGGGCGACCTCCATCCCATTCTCGAGTCTGATCTACATGATTTGTTTAGAGTCTAGGGTGGAGATTATACACTAGCTGGATCGGTTGATTGAGTCCCAACATTCTTTGGAGCCTAGTCTAATCAAGGCTGATGAGAACCTAGTGGCACTCCGATGAGCAAAGCCCCCACCTATGCCAGATGTGTTCACCCTAATGCCACCACTTGAGGATTCAGAGGCTGATACCACCACCGTTGCTGCTACTACTAAGGAGAGGCCCCTGCATCACGATGCAAATGAGGAGAGGGGGCCCACTATTATTGCTATTGCACCAGAAGACACAGCTTTATAGACTCCTACAACAGGCATGGTCTACGTGTCTGCTACTTCTATCTAGGCGATGGTGCATAGGCTATCACATGCTGAGTCCCAGTTGACTCAGCTTTTTTAGTAGATTAGGCCATTGGTCCAGTAGGCTATTTTGTACTTGGAGGGTCAAATGCTGGCTTTCGCAGTTGCTTCTATTTAAGATCGTATTTCTGCCATGTATACCCATATCGATGCCATCGAGAAGAAGATTTAGAAGAGATTGGCTGAGGACCGACTTTCAGATTTATCAGCCATGGAAATAGAGATCTACAAGCTCAGGGCTAATATGACAGCATCACTGGTGGCGACAGTCACACTACCAGAGATGATATCTCTGGTGCTGACGTTTGATTTACTTACTCTTGATGAGCCTACCCACTCTTCAATTGAGAAGATACCTTGTACGAATGAGGATCCAGATAACAGACATGTACGTGCAAGGAGGCAAGAGGAGAAGGATCTCGAGCTTTCCTTGAGGGAGTCGAGGCATGATGAGGAGAAACAACGAGATCATAAGTATGATCAGTTGATGGGTGTTGGACCTCCAGACAAAGTACTACTACTAAGGAGACTACCCCGCAGAGGAGGGTAGCCAGACTCAGTTAGAGATCGGCGCCTATGTTTTGACCCCTTATGATTTATTTTTGATAAATTTAGTTTATTAGGGACAATGCATATCTTTTTCGATGGGGTGTGGGTAGTTATGCGCCTTAGTGAAGTCTGGGTAGCTTATGGTCCATAACTACCCCAAATTTTGATCCTGTAGTTTCTTGTCTGTACTCTTGTTCCTCGTGGATATTTACTTTCTGTTGAACCAACATGTTTAGGATGTTTAGATAATATTTGTCGCATATAGTACCAATACTTGTGGCATATAACATGTTTTTATATTTTGTCTTTTAAATATGGTACCCACAAAAAATTATGATTGGTAGCTAGATAGTAACCATGCATGTTTAGGTGTTTGACAACACTTTTTCTGATAAGTGAGGGTAAAATTGAGACAGAAAGCATAATCTATGCGTCTTTTGTTGATAATGTATGTTGTGCCATGAGAGGGTGATCTATTTTGCTTGATTCATATATTTTGTGCTAATTCAGCTCTTGCTTTGTTACTCTAAGTTAGATTGTAGATTGAATGGATTAGGAAAGGATCTTAGGCCTTTGTTCTAAAATAATTCACTTTAGCTTTAAAATAAGCAAGCAAATGATGATATATCTCTTTTTTTAAAATATTTGAGCCTAACATGTATTTATTCTTTCTAAACGCCTAATCAACCTAACCTTGTCTTGTGAAAAATCCTGAAATTGACCTTGGTTTTTCCTTGAGCATTTTGCACCTTGACTGAGGCAAAAAGCATAAGTTGAGGGTGGCTACCAAAGGTGGCCTTAGTTCGGAGAATAGATATTATGTACTTCACCACAGGCTAAAAGTGTATGTTGAGGGTGGCTGGTGTAAGGATAAAAGTAAAATAATCAGGGAGCGAGTTAGGAATGAGGAGAAAAAGGAGAAAAATCATGTATCGGGTCCAAGAAAAATAAAAGATATCTTTGATTGAGCTAAAGAGAAAAATGAAGTGTGGAAACAAGGCAAAAAGTTGAAAATGAAAAGAAAGCACTCGAAAAAAAATTGAATAAGGGAAAAAGGAAAAATAAGGTGAAAAAGACAGAGTTGGTGGGGCACAAGTGTAAACCTGCAATTTCAAGGTCGGCCTTTAGTTACTATTTTCCTAAAATATCATACCAAAGCCCATTAAGCCTACATTACAAGCCTAGAAATTCCTAAAGTTATCCTAGTCCAATTAGTTGAAGGTCTGAGGCATGAGTCTAGGGGCAAACCTATGGTACTAGTCATTATGCATGAATATCTTTTGTGAGAGTGAGTGTTTTTTCATAGTCCCAAAGCTAAACATGAAATCATCATTGGTGACATATCTGGGACTTCTTTCTGTGTGGGCACTTGCATTGTATTGTTAGTATTTGACTTGTTCAATGATTGTGGGTTGTTGATAATTCCCTTGTTTGTCATAGTTGTGTTGTCATGTGCACCAGTTTGCATTGGTTTGCTAAATAGCTATTTGATCCTGTTTTGAAAAGCTGGTGTGGGTATTTGAGTTTGAGAGATATGATTTATGCCTTTGAGTTGAGGTCTATGTATTACTGTGTTGTCTATATAGATTGTGTCGTCGCTTAAGGACAAGTAACAATTTTAACTTAAGGGTGTTGATGTGCAATGAAAATACAACACTTTTAATACTTAAAACATAGGATTTTGTGTGCTCTCAATGGCGGTGTTTGTTGGTTTATGTGTTTTTGTATTTAGATTTGCAGGATTACAGGTTGGCCATGATTTGGGGAAAAATTGCAGAACGTTACTAGTTTAAGATGATTTACGAGACCCTTTACGGATCACAGAACATTCTACAAGTTGTAGTGGATGTCTGGTGAAAAAATTCGGTGAGGGATAATTTCTGAAGATCATCTCTATGAGACATCTATACAAGTCGTAGAGCATTCTACGAGTCCTATAGGTAGGTTTTGTGAGGATTTCCAGTAAGGGACAATTTGATGAAGTTGAAGTCTATAAGCATGTCGTACAAGTCTTAGAGCATTCTATGAGTCATGAAGTGGTGTTATAGAAGAGAAGTCTAAAGTCCAAGTAGCTGACTATGAGACCTCGACTATGACTCATAAAAGACACTACGAGTCAGAGAGACCTTTCGTGGAGTTTGCCAATCATTTTTTCTATTTTATTTAGGACTTAATTATAATTACTATATGTAGTACTTTCAAGTTATTTGTCAAGGGATGATGTCATTATTCAGAGTTTTGAGGGTTTGTACATAGAGATCTCAATACTTGAGAGAGAAGATTGTGAGAATACACTTGTGGGTAAATTTGATCTTCAATCTTGTCATTCTCATTATCTTGGATTTGCTTGATCTCTATTCAAATTGTGTAAGTGTTTAATTATATTTTCTCAATTCATAATTTCTTAATCTACACAAAGCATGAGTAGCTAAATCCAAAAATAGGGTTGTGGGAACCATGCAAATCTAATAAAGTAGACCCAAATAATTTACAATTCTTGAATTGGGAATATGCATGTATTAATTAATTCTCTTCACTTTGCATATTTTATAGTGATGACCAATACTAGAACTCACCTAGTGTTGCTGACTTGACCAAGGTAGTAATGGATAGAAAAAGAGATTGATTAACAGAATTTGATTAATGTGTTGTCGTCTAATCTACAGAACTGGGCCAAGGGGAGGTTGTACTAGGACTTATAGGTATTGCTTAGTAATGCACACTATGGAGATGGGCCAAGTCACATAGTGAAATTCACCTCTCACCATTGACCAAAGGGCTTAGTGAACTTAAATTACCGTCCTGCAAACTATACATTAGACCAGAATTAGGTTATCTGATGATACTAAGTTGGGGCATCATGAGAAACACAATACCTAGTTGCTCTCTATTATCATTTTCTTCTTGTAAAATCCTCCATAGGGGAATTGTCAGTTAACTACTCAATTGCTTGGTGAAATTTTCTTGACTTTACGTTTTCCCGGTGGGTTTGGCCCTTTATATCTTGTCAGCAACCACTTTATTCTCTTAAAAGGAGGTGTAACTTGGGCGACATCAGTGGCTAGTCCTTAAAGGAAAGGAGTCACTACAAACAACTCTTATTCAACCAAGCTAGCCATCAAGAGTGGAAGGTTGTAGTCTCTCCGGTCCTTATTGTTAGATTATGTGGGCAAAGAGTTTGTGTTAGTACGTTTGAATGTACTAACTATGCGTGCATGCAAATGCTATGAACTTATTAAACATTCAACTCACTGTTACTCACTGTTATATAGAAAAGGTTCACATATCGAAGGAATTACATAAGAAAAAGTAATGTATCTATATGCCATGAAATCCATGATGCATGAAATGCCAAAAAACTTTATACATATCAAGGATGATAGCGTAACCAATAGCACAATCCATGTGAGCAAATATATGAACCCCCAATGTGAAGCCTCTGCATTAGAATGGAAGTGGACTACTTTTCAAGGGTAGCTCACACCACACTTTACAACTCAAGATTTTCGGTGTGATGGCTATATTCCTTACGACACGATCTTTTCAAAAAGATTTCAAGTCAAGATCCCATAAAGAAGCATATACAAGAACCTATACTGACACGTAGTTATGAGAATGAAGAATCCCTACCCCTTTCGATGTTAGGCATCATCCCACGGGAATACATATAGATATACATGCTTTTCAAAATGAAGGACAAGTCTTTCAAAACTTAACAATGCATACTTGGACCCTAAAGCCAAACATTCTTCATATTCATGCACACCTAGGCTAAAAATCAAAATCATATATCATGTCATACTTTTATGCAAGGGAATAACTCATTTGACATTTCTACAAGATGGTGTAAATGACCAAGGTGCTCATAGAGACATATTTTAGACATTATGTGATCACATGTCAAGTCATAATTGTCATTCTCTTAAAAACACAGTCATAGTCAAGGTTGGGCTCTAACCCACATACAGATCTCATGAAAATTGATGCTCATGCATGCATATACCATGAATGATAGAGAGATAGCATGGGCAAGTAGGAATCATACTTTAAAACTCATAATAGGAAGTATCCATGTGAAATCAATAGTTAAATAAACATTTCGAGCTTAATCCATATTACCCATTCATAGATTTTAAGGCTTAAAGGGACATGCATATTGAATGACCATACTATTAATGCAAACATTCATAATAGTGCTTAAATCTTCATAAAAACGTCAATTATATATAACCCATACTCAATTGAATCAAATCACCAATAATTTGAAAGATCCATATTCAAAGTAAGCTTAAAATTCATAAATCTTGGAGTAAAAGAGTTTGGGTCTTCGTGGTTGATAGGGGAGATAAATCAATCCCGCATTTCTTAGATAATTAAGAAGAATCATTTCTATGCTTAAGAAGTATAAGGGATTCATCCTTAATTATGCCTATTTGTCACGCCCCAAAGTCTGGTTAGGGCGGACTGGCACCCGTTGCTAATAAGGCTCGGGAGAACCAACTTATATCTAAGCGTTTTGCATACCTATTATAAGTGACATATATGTTTTCAATGATT
>JAOTQR010128256.1:0-22590 GCA_025774065.1 Solanum ossicruentum
GTCCGTTTATGATATAATAAATTTTTACTTATTGCAATTTTTCGTTTCACTTTACAACATAATTCTTAAAAAGTGTAGCACTCACTTTTGTGTCCTGTTAAAAAATTAAACGTTAACTATTAAAATATATATGTAATGTCAAAAAATTAAAAAACAGAAAAAAATTATTTTTCATCAATGAATGTTAAAGTCTTTTGAGTGCCTCCATTTTTATATTGTTTTATTGATCCATTGTTAATAAGTAAGATTTTTATTATCTAGTAAGAATCATATCTTTTTAAGGTATTAATTCGCAGAACTTCATTGATCAAGTCCTTCCCACAAACCATTACAAGATTATCTAAAATAAATTGTTGAGAAAAATAAATAATAGAATAATATATAAATTTATACAAAAAAAATTATTCGATGAAGAAGTATTAGCTTACTTGAGATATTACTTTATCCGAATAGATGAAACTTGTGAATAGACAGAGATGTTAGTTATAAAATAAGAGAAATTTTTAAATAACGAAATTTATTAGATTCAACTAACTAATTTAAGGCCGTAATATAATTTGAATGAAACAAGTTAAGCTGACATAACAATTAGTTATTTTTAAAAAATTAAAAAAGTGAAAAAAGGGAAAAGAATATGAAATAAAGAAAGTGAGTGGTTAATATAAGCAAAACTGAGAATCAAATTGAAGTTCGGGAGAAAACGTAAAATAAGAATATGCAAGCCGTGATTGATGAATCAAAAGTTGAAATTGAAGTATTTTTTATAGAAGCAAATAAGTTATAAATCAAAAAAGAAAATAATATTTTATTATATTTAGGACAAACCTTTCCTTATATAGTTAAGATTCATGGTGAAATTAGAAGAATTCTTATTGAAATATGACAAACTATTTTCAAATAATTAATAAGTTCTCCCCTTAATTTTTTTTAAAATTACATTCTCCCCTTTAAAAAATACTTTTGTAAAAATTTATTATTTGAAAAAAATCAATCTCCAATTTTTCCCTTAAAAAACGTTTTCCTTTTTCCCTTAAAATAAGAAAGATTTCCCTTTCCCACTTAAAATAAGGAAAAAAATTTTTTAATCAAAGGTGGTTTCATTAAGCTTTCACATTTTCCTTTTTCCCTTAAAATAAGAAGGTTTTCCCTTTTCCCCTTAAAATAAGGAAAAACCTTTTTTAAAGAAAGGTTGTTTGATTAGGCTTTTACGTTTTCCTTAAAAAAATGGTAATTATTATTTCAAAGTTTCCATTAATACTTTTTGCCTTTTTCCTTAAAAAAACTTTTTGGTAATCACTATTTGAAAGTTTTGTTGGATTATTCTAATTGAAAAATAATTTTTTGTGTAGAAATTTCATTATAATAAGAAAATCTTCTCTATTTAATTTTTATTATACTTATATTATTAAAATAATTTTAAAAATTGGTGAAAAGACATTTTTTTTTAAAAAAATAATATAGATATAGATATAGATAGAATAAAAAAAACTTTATTTGAAGAGTGGGCGTCGAATTCTTCAAATTTATTATATGTAATTAAGAATATGTGTGGAACGTGATCTTCCTATAATAATATACATTTATAAGCTGATCAACCAAAGTTGACTACAAAGCCACGTTTCCCAGCCAGATTAAAGAAGGAGGAAAAAAAAACAGAGGAAGAATTTTAAATTATAATATGTGAAATATTTCTGGGATGCATCAATAAGAATTAAGAAACAAATAATATATAAGTGTATTTTTTTAAATTGGAGTGAAATGACATTTATGTCATCTATTTTTATGTGTGAACAAGTAGATATTTAAAATTGTATAAAATTGAACAAGTAGAGGTATCTGTTCTACGTGGTATAATACACCTAAAAACACCATGATGTGTCATGTAAAACATAATGCAAGATATATGTGTCTACTTGTTCAACTGTGTACAAGTTAAAATGAGTATTGTGCACATCCAAAATTGAACCACATAAATATCAGCTAAGTCCAAATAAAGCACACATTTATATACTATCTTATTCTCATTTATTTGGCATTTTTCTCTTTTAGTTTGTTCCAAAAATAATGTTACATTACTATAATTAGAAACAACTGAATTTAGAATCGATTTTACCTGTCACACAAATATCAAACAATTATTTTAAGCCATAAAATTTAAAAGTCTTTCATTTTATTTTTTAAACATCTTACTAAGTTAAATAGTGCAACATAAAATAATACTTATTTATCCTCTTATTTTAAAGTATATTAGCCATCAATTTGTAATGTTTATTCACACTTAAGACCTTAAAAAGTGTGTATTCACAGAAAGAAAAAAGCCATACCTTTTATGTATCCAGACCAGAGAAGCTACGGTTGGTTATATAATGTAGTATTACTTCATTACAAATTTACAACTCCAAGGAAAAAATATTTAGCAGCCTATCGAGCTAAGCTACAAAATCAATTCATAGAGATGATGTATTACTTATTCACTCCAGTTCTATTTTTAGTCCCTTTAATCACGTTGAAATGCATATATTCATCAACAAAAAAATTACCACTTAACACTTCCTCCAGGTCCATATCCATGGCCATTAGTGGGAAACCTTTTCCAAATTGGTAATACACGTCCTCAAGTTCATGGCCGTCATAAGGTTGGGTACGCGGCTCGTCATTGTTGCATCATCCCATGCTGCTGCTGCTGAGGTTCTCAAAACGCATGATCGCGTTCTTTCTGGTCGTTATGTTTCAAGTCAAGGGATCAATAGGGAGCCCTGTATTCTACAAAAGCTATGGAACTAGGAGGGAGAATAAAGTCACCCAATATTTGGCGGAAATGCAATTAGGCCAAGTGATTCGGATCAGGGATGTGATATTTGTGACGGTTTTAAATATATTGGGCAATTTGCTTCTTTCCATGGATTTAATCGATTTTGAAGGAAAGGGAGTGGGTGAAGAAATGATGAATAACCTGCGCAGTTTCACGGAGACAGGTGCAACACAAGAGTTAGCTCCTAATTTTTAGGTTGAATTTCCAGAAAACCTACAAGAAAATCATGGATTTGCTCGATAAAACGTCTGGTGTCGTCCAGGACAGAAGAAAAAGAGACCGTAAACCTTCTGCGGATGTTGTCGATGCTTTGGTTAAAAATGATTTCACTGATAAACATATCGATGCATTGCTTATGGTACGCTAAGTGTCCTCTTCTAAATATATTTTTCATGGTCAAATTTTTCACTAACGGTGCATTAAAAGGTTAATGAAGTCTTTTCCTTTCATTTCCTTTTATAGGAACTATTTGGAGCCGGGACAGAAACTACAATTGTTACAAGTGAATGGATGCTTGTAGAGCTCCTGAAAAATCAACAAGCCTTAACAAAACTCAGGGATGAAATTGCAAATGTAGTAGGAGATAAGAACGTTATAATAAGGGAGTCTGACTTGACCAACTTGCCATACTGGGACTCATGTATGAAAGAGACATTAAGGTTGCATCCTCCCGGTCCGTTGCTACTCCCTCATCGTGCAGTGGAAACATGTGAAAGTCATGGGTTATAGAATTCCGGTTAATATGTGAGCAATTGCGAGGGACCCAAAGTTTTGGGACGATCCTTCAAGCTTCAAACCTGAAAGATTTATGAAATATAAGATAGATTATAAAGGGCAAGATCTTGAGTATATCCCATTTGGTTCAGGAAGAAGAATGTGTGCTGGAGAACCTCTAGCTTCAAGGTTTCTTCCTTTAGTTGTTGCTTCTTTGATCCATAAGTTTGATTGGTTTCTGCCAGATGATATGAATTCAGATCAGATTGACGTGTATGAGATCTTGGATCTCATAATATCTATGAAAGATCCAATTCTCGTCATTCCTAAATTGAGGGGAAGAAGCATATGATCTCTATTATGTACGTGCGATTAAATAGGATATATTTACTGTCTTTCTTCTAATTTAATTATCTTAGTTTGATCTCACACGATATCTAAATATAAAAAGAGATTTTTCAATTTTATAATTTTAAATTAAAAATCTGTATTGTCTTAAATTGCTTGATCTTAAATTTATCATGTAGAATATCAAAATGAAAGAATATACTAAATATAGAGAGAGACAGATCACAAACAAAAGTAAGAAAATTAAAATGAAACAGAGGGTGTAAAACTTTATACATGCTTCAGGATTATGAAACTTAATGAGTATCATAAATAATGACAATGAATCAACTCAGCAAGTATGTACGCCTTGACTCCTTGAGGCATAATGTTTCCTTCGAAGATGACCAACATTCATTCTAATATATACGAAGTATATGTGTTACATCCAAGCGTACACATAAGTCCACGTGGTCGTACAAGCTAAAGGGGTTTTAAATTTACCCATCGCATTTACTAAATTAAACTAATATTAATTATTATTTATTCAAGTTGAAAAATCAAATTATCTTTTGAATTAACTAAACTAAAAATATGGAAGAGTATAAAATGTACTTAAACTATTGAAAATGGTAGATAAATATCCTCCCCACATATCAGGCCTAATATGCCCTTGTCATTCACTTTGGGGTCTAAGAATAACCTTTTCTTTAACAAAATATTAATTAAATAATTTAAATATATTTATCACATATGGCGGCAATTTATTGGTTATAATTTAATTATTTAAAATTAATTATAAATTAAAATTGACCAACCCCAAATTTAATCTCTTACTCGTAAAATTAAAAGAACGAAAATGAGAAATACCTAAACGTCTGACTTCCCCAATTTCTTCCCCTCGTCTAATAGTATTGACTCCATAAATCTTGCATGTTACAATGATAAGATCGTGACTATTAGACATGAGTTAATGAAAAATTTTGGATATCTTAAAGTTTGACCATTATTGGGAAGTTAATGATAGAGAATCTTGATTCTTTCGGATGTATCATTCCGGAATTTTTTTCTCTGGTATTGACAAACCGGACCTAGGGACTAGTTCTCAGGTGGCTAAGGACTCCTTGATTTGAGCCAAGTCGTCATTGCGGACTTGGGGAAGACTGAATTTCTTTTGATTTTGCCACACATCTGATTAAATAGTCATCCTCCCAGTATATCTATAACCAATACAAAAAGGTCTTCTCCATTATTGTGTAAATATATAAATGTTTGGCATTTTTCCTTTGTATTTGCAATGACATTTTATCTTGCCTATATCTGAATTTGTACCTTTAATTGTCTGGTTCTTGTGGTCAAAATCAGTCACTATTGACATTTTGTCGAATTGTAGAGTTAAGACATTTTTACAAATGTCGGGCGAGGGGAAGCATTGAGGAAAGTCAAACGTTTAGGAGTTTTTCTTTTTCATTAACGGGTAACAGATTTAACTTGGGGCAAGTTAGGATTATTTGGGGCGGGTCAATTTTGATTTTTAATTAATTTTAAATAATTAAATTATAATCAATAGATGACTGTCATGTGTTAAAAATTAAATTATTTATTAATATTCTGTTAAAGAAAAGGTCTTTTTTTGGAATCAAAGATAGATGACAAGGATATTTTTAAAATAATAAGTGGATGAATTTTATTTATGTACTATTTTTAATAGTTTAAGAATATTTTAGGTTATTTTTCACTAAAAAGAAAAAAAAGTTAACTAATGAACAATTAGCCAAGTAAAGAGTAGAAATCATTTAAAAATCAATCAAGGGCTATGACTCCACTAGCAATCATGCTGATTAATAATCTCTTTAACTAATCATATTGAGTAATGATCTCTTGAACTAACTGCTAATATTTTATCGAGTTAATAGTTGCAGGTTGATATCACTTGGCGAACATTCTCTCAATAACTCTTAAGACTACTTCACTATTCCTAATGTCTACATTCCTATTTTCACCGGCCAATCTTGAAGTACATACATAATTAATCTATATCAACTAAGCAAGTATAACAGGTATATTTCTATCCACATTAATGAATCATTCTCCTTTTCCTAGAAAGTCAACAATCAAACTTTTTTCATAAAAAAAAAAAAGTTACACTCTCAATTTACTCTTTCGAGTCCAATTAACAATCCATGTTTAGTATTTGAATGGTGATCAACTAAACAAATAATTAAGTTCAAGAAAAAGCAAGTATCCACACAAGTTGTAGCACGACGATAAATAAGTCACTTTAAGTTCATACCACAACAATCATCTGTTGAGTTAACTTTATGTAACACCTCATAATTCTACTCTTAGGATCTGGAAATTTACTATCGCAAATACATAAAATTGACCTAGAAATTTCTTGCTTATACTTACATTTTAAAGATCATTAATATATGAGCAAAGTGTGTTGGAAGTGAATTCGGGACATAAGAGACCTCTAGTGCTTAGTAGAGTTCAAAACCTTGTAGCTTAAGTTTTTCACTTTGGATTATGTAAGGCTCAATTTTAAATGACCATAATACAAAGAATTAGATGCTGTATGAACTACCAAATGAAAGGTCTTTGAATCATTCTTCCAACGCATCCAATTTTGCCTCAATCGGAGTTCAAAGTAAAACGTTATGACTGTTTTACTACATACTGTCAATGCAAAGTTGAAGTTACGAACTAACTTACGGCCGTGGTTTTAGTTATAACCCGTACAGTTAACCCGTGGAAAAATTTCTACAAGTCCATTTTTGAGTCCCAGAATTGATAGACCCAACAACGGATCGTAAGTTCTTCTACGTGTCGTAGATTGGGCTTGTAGATCGAATGGATCCAGTGACTCCAAAATTCATCCAAAAACTTATGGATGAGTTTCTACGGACCATAGAAATTATTATGGGCCGTAAATGGTCCCGTAGCCGACTTAAACAATATTTTTAAAGAATGATATTTTCATCCTTTCTCACCCTTTAAGTCTAAACCTATCAGTTTTCACCTAATTAAAACCCCTTAAAACGTGGTTCTTCAACTCATTAACGCTCAAACACTCTCCAAACTCAAAACATAGTTTCAAGAGGATAAAAGCTAGGGCTTCAAGCACTTTCTTCAAAATTCTTCAAGAACCTAATTTCCCCATGTATGTAAGGCCTACAAAAATCGTACTACATTATTTCACCATCATGTAACTACTAGTTTCTCCAAGTATCAAGTTATTAGTTGATAACAAGATTTCTTCATTATTGAGTAATTATTCTTGTTTATGCTATTTTTGAAGAAAAACATGAAATTTACTGAATTTTTCTACTATATTGAGTTCTTTGGTTGAGATACTACTTTTAATTGTTAAACTAGTTAAACTCTAAATGATGAGATAAATAATTAAGAGGCTATTTAATACCTTCAATCAAATATATAATAAAATAATTCTATATTTTATCACAAAATAAATATATCTTATATCTCACCGCAAGCAACTTCATATTGTAGCTAGGTATAACTTATATCAAGCATATTTACGCAAAATGTGAGCCGAGGTAATGAGTAAAGATCCAGTCAAGTAATCTAGGATCAAGTAATATTCAATGGCCTTATAGATGCATGCCATATGTACCATAAAATAATTTGTGGTTGTGATCCATTTAGATTTATATACTTGTATGACAATAAAATTCGCGTCGAAAAAATATTAATCAAGAAACGAAAAATATTGCAACAATCATGGTATTTTATTTCAAGGAGTGAGTTCTACAATCTCTATGGATCCTCTGATTCGTCTTTTCAAATATAAATTCAAGGGCTCTTTAGCTCGATCTTGAATCCAGGGGCTTTTGGCTTGATCTTGAATTGGGTCGTCTTGATCTTGTTTATGATTTGATGAACTTGAACTTATTATGTACTCGTTCTTGAACTTGATCTTGACCTGTATTTGAATCCAAAGGCTTTTGGGCTTGTTCTTGAATCCAATGATCTTGATCTTGATATATGAATTCGATGATCGTGAACTTGAATTTGATATGGATTTGCTCTTGAACTTGAGCTTGAGCTTGACTTGTACTTGAATCCAAGGGCTTTTGGGCTTGTTCATGAATCCGGTGGTCTTGATCTTAATGCGTTCTTGAGCTTAAATGTTTGATTTCTTGAATTCTTGTTGCTTGTAGAGAAATGTGCGGCATTTGATCCACGTGCTCTCTCTGGCTTCTTATTAGAATTCTTAATGTGGATTTTGAATTATTAAGACCCCTATATATAATTGTAGAATAAAAGAGTCATGATAGAATTAGGTTTTCTCCCGGCCAATCAGATTTAGCATGACATATTGAACTTTAATGAAATGGGTTTGTCATCTTGACACATGACATGATCCTATTGACTTCGTTGTTTGACTTGATGTGCCACGTCATTTGACACGTGGCGTCAAGTGGGCCTCTTGGATGAAGGGGTATTGGGCCCAATGAAGTGGGTCATCCTTTGTAGCCCAAATAAATAATTTTGGACTTTTAATTAAATTCATAATTTATTAGACTTAATTGAATAAACTCAATTATATTAATCCATAATATTTATTTGAACTAATATATTTTGAACCATTTTATAAAATTTATTAAATATAAAATTTATATTTTAATAAATTTTATATGATTACAAATGCCCCCTACTTCAAGTCTTGTCAAGGTATTTATCTTTTAAAGTCCAGACTTGAAATATTAAATTAATATTATAATAATATATTTGTTATTATAATAATACTATTAGAGAGCCACTGATTTTTTTTCGTATTTACACCTCAAAGAATCATGTGGAGGCAGCAAAGTTAAGTTCCAAATCAACCACTTAATAATTGTTTCACCTTGAAACTCAAGTTGCAACTTTGTGGGTCCCCGTTAGACAAATACCACCCTTATTCTTCCTAATTAGAAGTAGATTTGAAAGTTGTTTAACCAACGTATCAAATAGTGGAATCTCAGTTCACTTGGGTTACTAATTTAGTAACCCTCTATAAATAGACATCGCCCCTCTTGTTGAACATAAATCAATTTCTTCTCTTGACAGTCAGCGAAAATTCGTCTTCAGTTAATCTCTCCTTCTTCTTTATCTTTTATTTATTTATTTATTGTGTATTCCTTTGTTGTCCCTCCTTTTGTTATAGGGCCATAATTCAAGATTCTTTGTATCACAAGAATTTGGTCTTGAGGTGTGAAGGTATAAATCCGCGCTCAGAGATCACCATTTTTAGGCTTTACAATATTCCCAATGTTTAAACATAGGGGACCACCAATATGTGGCTTTATGATGTTCTAAATGTTAAAATATAGGGGGACCACTAATACGAGGCTTTACGGTATTCTAAATGCTTAAACATAGAGGACCACCAATATGAGGATTTGCGTTATTCTAAATGTTTAAACATAGGAGACCACCAATACGAAATGTTCTAAATGTTTATAGGAGACCATCAATACGAGGTTTTACGATGTTCTAAATGTTTAAACATAAGGGACCACCAATACGAGACTTTACAATATTCTAAATGTTTAAACATAAGGGACCACCAATACAAGGTTTTATGATGTTCTAAATTTTTAAACGAAAGGGATCACCAACTCGAGGCTTTATAATGTTCTAAATGTTTAAACATAAAGGATCTCCAAGTCGAGGCTTTACAATATTTCAAATGCTTGTGAAAATGTCATTTATAGTGCAAAGGGACAATTTTTCTCCACCTTAAGGCATGATAATTTAGAGATCTTTTTAAGGATAAGCCCATGAAAAGGCCAGCTTAAGGTGCAAAGGGACAATTTTTTTCCACCTTAAGGCATGGAAATTTGGAGATCTTTTCAAGGATGAACCCACGAAAAGGCCAACTTAAGGTGTAAAAGGACAAAATTTGTCCATCTTAATGCATGAAAATTTGGAGGTCCTTTTAAGGATAAGCCCGCGAAAAGGCCAACTTAAGGTGCGAAGGAATAATTTTTGTCCACCTTAAGTATTGGAAATTTAGAGGTATTCTTGTGGCATAATGGGATGGATACTCGTCTTTACCCCAAGAAAGGCAATTTGAAGAAATCATCACAATGCGTAGAGATAGTTACTCATTTTCGCCTTAAGAAAGACTAATTTAAAGTTCAAGTTGACAGTTTTAACTTTCAGACTCAACGACTTTAAAAAAAAAATTGACTTATAAATATGGTAGATTTGAAACTTTAACTTTAAGAAGGAGAAAATTTGAAGAGTTCAAATTGCAGATTTCAAGAATTTAAAGTCTTTAATATGCATACTCGGTTGATTTGAAACCCCAAATCGTGCACTTGAAGAATTTGAAGACTTTTAACTTACAGACTTAAAAACTGTAACACTTCAACATGCATAATTGAAGGATTTGAATACTTCAACTTGTAAACTCAAAGAATTCGAGGACATCAACTTATAAACTCGAAGAATTTGAGGACTCCACTTTGCATACTTGAAGAAATTGAAGATTTTGATATTTATACTTGGATAATCAAAGACTTCAACTTATAAACTCGGAGAATTTAAAGACTCCACCTTATATACTTGAAAAAATTGAAGACTTTGATTTGCATACTTGGAGAATTAAAGACTTCAACTTGTAAACTCAAAGAATTTCAAGACTTCTACCTTACATACTTGAAGAAGTTGAAGACTTTGATTTGCATACTTGGAGAATTAAAGACTTCAACTTGTAAAGTCGAAGAATTTCAAGACTTCTACCTTACATACTTGAAGAAGTTGAAGACTTTGATTTGCATACTTGGAGAATCAAAAACTTGAACTCGCAAACTTGAAGAATTCAAAGACTTTGACTTGTATACTTGAAGAATTTGAAGGCTTCAACTTGTAAACTCTAAGCGTTTGAAGACTTTTACCTTACATACTTGAAGAAATTGAAGACTTTGATTGTATACTTAGAGAATTATAAAAAGGAAAAGGAAAACTTCAACTTGCAAACTTGAAGAATTCAAAGGCTTCAGCTTGTGTACTTGAAGAATTTGAAGACTTTGATTTGCATGCTTGAAGAGTCAAAGACTTTAACTTGCAAACTTGAAGAATTTAAAGACTTTGACTTGTATACTTGAAGAATTTGAAAACTTCAACTTGTAAACTCTAAGAGTTCAAAGACTTCAACTTGTATACTTGAAGAAACTGAAGGCTTTGATTTGCATACTTGGAGAATCAAAGACTCCAACTTGCAAACTTGAATAATTCAAAGACTTCAATGTACTTGAAGCATTTGAAGACTTCGATTTGCATGCTTGGAGAGTCAAAGACTTCAACTTGCAAACTCAAGGAATTTGAAAACTTCAATTTGCAAACTTAACCAAACTTGAAAGCCTAAAGCATGTTATTGAAGGAGCTCACATTCGATAGGATTTGCCCCCATAAGGAATCTAGTAGGGACATACAGTTTTTAAACACTCATGCAACTGAACTTAGAATACAATTCCAAGTGCCTACGTACCTCAATGAAGAGGATCAAGTCACAACAAAGTTTTGGGGGGAGTGTTTTTTTTTTGTCCTAGTTTTTGGCTAGATCGCCTTTTTCTAGATTTTCAAACTAGCGGATATTTTCTTTTTGGGTATCATACACAGTTTATACTTTTATAGGATAAGAGTAACATGCAATTTATGCTCGTATGTCACGGAGCATCATCTCACTTCAAGGATAGTACCTCTTGAGGAATTTTGCATTTATGGGACCAATCCTTATGCTATCTACATCAACAAGTTTGTAAGCACCATTTAAAGGCGCTTCTTGTACTACATATAGTTCATCCCACTTCGAGGTGAATTTTCCCTCAAACTTATGCGAAGTGATAATGGGTCTCCTTACTGCAAGGACTTGGTCTCCGACTTGAAAGCACCTCAGATGAACCTTTTTGTTAAAAGCTCGAGATAGACTAGCTTGATAGCATTTAAGATTTTGTAGAGATTCAAGCCTCTTTTCATCTAGCTTTTCTAACTTAGAGTGACATAGTCAAGCATTCTCTTCTTCGGTAAGTCCCTTTTGAATAGCAAGTCGCAAGAAAGGTATCTGTCGCTCAAGTGGCAGGACTGCTTCAACTCCAAAAGCAAGCGAATATGGCATTGCTTGAGTCGATATGCGATATGTTGTCCTATATGCCCACAAGGCTTCTCCCATTCTTTCATGTCAGTCTCATCTGGACTTGGAGACTACTTTTTTCAAGAGATTGCATATAGTCTTATTGAATGCTTCAGTAAGACCATTGGCGACAACATGATACACAGAGAATTTATACTGCTTGAAGCCGAAAAGATCATAAATCTTATTCATCAATTTGTTATCAAATGGCTTACCATTATCGATTTTTATGTATAGAGAAATGCCAAATCGGTATATGACATTCACTCGAATGAAGTTTGCAACATTCTCTTTCTTTACTTCTTTGAGAGCGACACTTTGGCCCAGTTTGAGAAGTAATTTGTTGCAGCCAAGATATATAGGTGCCACCAGAAGATATTGGCATGTTAGAACAACATCCAAGTGGCGAACGACCAAGATACAGTAGTAGGATGTAAAACTTCAGGCGGTTGATGTATGAAGTTTGCATGGAATTGACAAGCTTTACACCTTAGAGTATAATCCAAGCAATCTTTTACCATTGTTGGACAATAATACTCAATTCCTTTTATTTGAAAATGGAACTTTGGTTTGGATTTATGTGATCCACACACTCCCGAATGTGCTTCCTGCAGAGCTTGACTTGCTTCTACCTCTCCCATACATTGAAGGAGTACCCCTCAAATAATCTTTTATATAGTGTGTTCTTATAGTAAAGGAAACGAGGTGCATGACAATGAATGTCAGTCCTCCTTCTAGCATCTTCTAGGAGTATCCCATAATATAAGTATATCCCATAACATAAGTAGTTGATGATAACGTGTTGTCGGTCCTTTTTGTTGGCTTCGAAAACTACAACAACATGCTCAAGTTTGTTCTCTATATGTTCATTTTCATCCAGCGGTGGTACTACCTTTTTTTGGCAGATAGTAACTTGTTTAATCAGGAAGAGTCAAAGTTGAAGCTAGAGAAGCTAAGGCATCAACTATTTTATTCTTCTTTCTCGGCACATGTTCGAGGTTATATCTCCAAGCCATCCTATTAACTTTTGCGCATAAATAGAGATATAGGCATAGTTTAGGCTTTCTGACCTCATAAGTTCCCAAAAGAAGTTTAATCACTAACTGAGAGTCACAAAAGACTTGCAGTTATAATTACTTCATATCGACAGCCATTTCGAGATAAAGTATCAATGCTTGATATTATGCGACATTAGTGGAGCAACACTATTTCAATGTGAAGGAGAATGGTAGGACCTCTCCCTGTGAAGTGACAAACAGCACTCTAGCGCCAGCTCCACCACGATGTGCAGCCCCATCAAAGTACATTTTCCAAGGAGGTTATATTTCAATGGCCATCGCATCTTCATCAGGGAGCTCATCAGTTAGCTCTCAATCATCTGGTATCGGATGGTCTATTGAGAAGTTTATTTTTTCTTGTCCCTTTATAGCTTTTTGAGGGACGTACATGTTCTTAAACTATTGGAATTGGAGATACCACCTTGTCATTCGGTCGCTGAGGAATGGTTTCGACATAACAAATTTGATGGGATTTGCTTTATATATCAGACGAACAACGTGAGCTTGAAAATAGTGTGTCATCTTAAACTATCTTTTAATTGGCGAATATATCAACTCATTTGGCATCATCATTATGCTCAAATAATAGAGGGAGTTTTCTTTGCCTTCACTATTCTCTTGAGCTAATAGGGCTCCAACAGACTTTTTGTATGCCACAGTGTAGAGTATCAATGGCTTTCTAGGTATAGGAGCTGCTCGAACTGGAGGGTTTGCCAGATATGCTTTGATACTTTCAAAAGCTTTGCTACATGTTTGGTCCCACTTAAAAGGAACACCTTTCTTCATAAGATGACTGAATGATTGGCATCTTCCATCTAGATTCGAGATAAACCTCCTCAGGTAAGCTAACTTTCCTTGAAGGCTTTTTAACTCATGAATATCTCGAGGCTAAGGCATCTTCAGGATGACATCAACTTTAGCTTGATCAATCTCAATCCCTCGATGTCGCATAATAAAGCCAAGAATCTTTCCAGAAGTAACCCTAAAGGCACACTTCAATGGGTTCATCCTTAGTTGATATCTTCAAAGTAATTCAAACACTATGCTTAAGTCTTTCAAATGGTTGGCCCTTTTTCTCGACTTCACTACTAAGTCATCAACATAGCATTCAATATTTTTGTGGAGTAAGTCATCAAATATATTCTGCATAGCCATTTGATATGTGGTACCAGCATATTTTAGACCAAAAGACATTACTTTGTAGCAATAGATTCCTTTAGGGGTGTGAAATGCAATGAGTTCTCCATCTTTTGGTGACGTGCGAATTTGATTATAGCTAGAAGAACCATCCATGAATGACTTTGCTTCATAACCAGTTGTAACATCAATAATTAGCTCTGGAATAGGCAGCGAGAATTCATTTTTAGGGAATGCATTGTTAAGATCTCTGAAGTCAACACAAACTCGAATTTGGCCATTCTTCTTCCTCACAGAAACAATGCTTGAAATCTACGTGGGGTATTTCACTTCACAAATGAAACCTGCCTCAATGAGTTTGCTGACTTCATTCTCAATTAATGGGACTAACTCTGGTCTAAAACATCTTTGGACCTGCTTCACAGGACAATTACCATTCTTGACTGGCAATTGGTAGACCGCTATTTTAGGATTTAAGCCAGAAATTTCCTCGTAACTCCAAGCGAAAACATCCTTATGCTCTTTAAGTATATTCATATAAGCACTTTCTTCATCCACTTCTAGAAAGGCACATAAGTAAGTTGGCCTTGGGTCTTCATCAGTGCCAAGGTTACTTCTTTTAAAGGATCTATTGTAGCTTTCACTCCTTCTTCCAGTTCTGGTGGAGCATCTCTAGCATCTTCTTCCTCTTGTGGATCATTATCACTAATAGATATATGGTAACAACAAGCAATGTATTCTGATCCTCCATCAAATTTTACTTGAGATGAGGCATCGAGCTCCCTCAAAACTGCAATATGGTACAAGGAGCCTACATTTTCTTTATCTTCCTCACATTCTTTAGTGTAAACCATGGTGTGAGTCTTTACCTTTAGTACTTTTCACATAGAATGATGAGTTCCACTTTTCGCTTCATCCTAAAAGGAATTGTGCTTTGGATATCCTTTTGGATAAGCGGAGTAAGTGTCGTCACCCTTAGGTAACTTTTTTGATACTTCTTATTCTCTTTCTTCACTTGTCCCAATCTCTAGAACATAGAAGTTCTCGTAGTGGGTTTCCCATGTCGATCAAAGATAGAAGGCCTTTTGTTAGAAGAAGTAGACTTTTCTTTGGTGGTGATGTAATTATTACTTGCTTTTCTTATGGAGATACGGACTGGTACCTTCACGTGCTTTCCTAGTGACATCATCTTATGGGAGTTTCCCTAATTTAGATAGTTCATTAGGGCTGTATCCAGCCTTTGCAAGTAACTTGCAAGCATTTAGATCAAATCCCTTTAAATATTTCGTGGGGAGTGACATATCTTAAAGGTGGATTTTGAGCCACAAACTCTCCCAGCAGCTTTGAAGACAAGTTGATTGCATTAATGCATATAATAGGAAAAGTTAGCCCTCCCAGTACATTTCCTTGAACATAAGATGATTGACCTGCCTTTTTCTTTACCTTCGGAATATAGCGAGGTACAAAACTTGGATTCTCTTTCAAAGACATGATTTTCCCTTTATCTAGATAGGAATCCAGCTCCCCAATATTGGCATTGAAATTTCCAACAACCATATCAGTTCTTTTATTGGTAAGCGTATTGGACTTGGTCGATTTGATATTGTCAAGTTTTGCTTCCACGATATGATTCTTTAGATAGAATTTTGCCATCAGTTAAGTGTGACTCAGCTTTAACGAAAGGATTATCATCGACAATTATTTTCCTTTCAATTCCATCTTGAAGATACTTCAAACATTGATAGTAAGAGGATGAGACAATTTTGTTCTCATGTACCCACGACCTACCAAGCAATATATCATATGAAGTCTTTGTATCGATCATATGCATCCATACACTAGATCGTAAATCACCAATATGGATTTCTAACTTGACGGAGCCAATAGAATTTTGCCCTCCTTGATTGAGTCCTTATATTAATAGATGACTTTCACTAAGTTCCTCCGTCGTGATGCCCAGTTCTTTCAATATATGGATGGGAAGAATGTTAACTCTAGATCTTTCATCGATTAAGATTTTATTTATCCTCTTCTCTAGCACATAACCCACCATGTACAAAGGATGATCATGTAGTTTTTCACCGAATAAGAGATCATCCTCTGTCAATGTGATTTTTGTATCACATGTATGTACTTCTTAAGAAGAGGGTTCTACATGCTTCTCAAAAGATAAGGGAGACGCTTTTGATGAAGTTTCACCCATTGCTTCTTCGTTATCCATGGGAGACATCATTGGCGAAGTCTCACCTGTTATCTCTCCTTTGTCGGTGTTAAAACATAATGCCTCGTTGTTGTGTTGGATAGTTCTAGTCTGAAACCATCTCGGCAAGAACTCTCCAAAAGTCATAGGGCATTGTTCCTTCTGGTAGTGATGCACTTCTACCTTTGCTTTCTTTGGACGCGTGACTAGCTTTTGCTTCTTTGGTATCTTCACCATCCTCCCCCTGGTTGGTTGCTTAGATGATTTTCTTCGTGAACTTGTCTTGTTGCGTCTCCACCTAGTCACAAGAACCTAACCTCCATCATCATCTCTATCAGTTTGGATTTTTTGGGCTCTAGAAATTTCTCTTTTTCAAAGGTACATATATAGATCGGGTCAAGTGAGCCAAAAGCGATAGAGATTTTGTTAGAACTAGCTTTCCCATCATCAAGGACAATCTTCTCCTTCCTAGCCAATTGCATGACTTTGTCCGTGAAGACAAAACACTTTTCAAGAGGATGACACAAAAGTCTATGATATTTGTAATAGTTTGGATCGTCAGTCTTTCCAGCTTTATCGGCTTATTTAATCTCCAGTAACTCGATGAGCTTCAGTTCAACCAATTCATCAAATAATTAAGAAACATCATAATCCAGAAAGTGGTATTCTTTTTCTTATATCTCCTTTAAAGTCAACTTTCGATTTGGACGCGCTTGAAAAGTTATCTTCACACTTTGCTTCTTATTTTCCTTTGTAGTGAACTTCAAAGGCGATGCATTGACATTCATGCATTCTTTGTTATCATTCTTGAGCACAAATTTGCTCTATTTCTTCGGTTCCTACTTATCTTTTCCTTTGCAAGGATCATGGACAGACATCATATCTTTTCTTGCAGAAGACATGCTCATTTACATGTCATGAGCGCGAGTAACTAAATCTTCAAAGAACTTTGGTTTGATTCCTTGTAAGAATATAGAGAAGCCCCCAGTGCATTCCTTGGATACACATTTCAATTGTAGAAGCTTCACTAAGTCTATCTTTGCAATTGAGACTCACATTCCTCCATCAATTTATGAAGTTGATGACTGGTTCATCTTTCCTTTGATGAGTATTTTTGAGTTCTACGATGCTCACAGTACGCCTTATGCTATAGAAGCAATTGAGAAACTCATTCTCTAGTTGCTCCCTACTATCAATGGAATGAGGTTCAAGATCAGTGTACCAGTCAAAGGCATTTCCTTTTAAAGAATGGACAAACTGCTTGACGAGATAGTATCAGTAGGTCCCAGCATTGTTACATGTCTCCACAAAGTGCTTGACATATTGCTTCAGATTTTCTTTGCCCTCAAATGCTAAAATTTGGAAGATTGATAACCAGCAAACATTTTAAGGCTATCGATCCTTGCAGTGTAAGGCTTTACATACATGTGGGAGGACTTGGTGGAGACTTCATACTTGTTTTTAGTGGTCCTTTCGATGAACTCCTTTAATTGTTCAAGTGGGATCAACCCTTCGGCAGAAACTGGGATCTCCTTGATAGATAGTGCTTGCTGTTGACATCTCGGAGGCATAATGTCGTGGCAACTCAATAAAAATAATAATAAAATAAAAAAATTGAAAGCAAAAAAAGTAAAAATGTAATTTGGGAGTCGCCACCTAATTTTAAGGATAAGTAGGAAACCAATTAATTATTTACAAAATAGTCTACGAACCAAGAAATTTCAGGTAAGGTTTCAAGTTATTCCGAAGGGAAGGTATTAGCACCCTTAAGAATCCACAACTGTGGATCCCGGCTGAACTCATTTTTCAAATTGAGGAGTAAATATACAATGTAACAAAAATATGATAATCATGAAATTAACACACATAAATAATATACGCGATAATGAATAAATAAAGAATAAACTAAAATTGTTCCATCTATTTAATGGGGAGGCCTCAAAATCCGACGGATAGATTCGTCATTGGCCAGGTTTAACATATAATGAACTTAAACTAGAAAACTTGAATATTAACATGTAACAAAAATGAATATAAACTAAATTTTTCGTCTTTTTGAATGGGGAGGCCTCGAAATCCGACGTATAGATCTTTCATCGGCCAGTTTTAACAAATAAGGTGTACATAAACTTAAGCTAAAATTTCTAGTTTTAAAATATAACAAATATGAATCTAAACTAAAATTTTTCATCTTTTTGAATGAGTAGGCCTCAAAATCCGACGGATAGATTTTTCATCAGCTATGTTAAACAAGTTATGAACTTAAACTAATCTCTGGATTTTAAAATATAATAAATATCAGTTTAAACTAAATTTCTCCATCTTTTTGAATGGGGAGGCATCGAAATTCAACGGATAGATCTTTCATCAGCCAAGTTTAACAAATGACGAGCAACTTAAAATAAAGAAATGATACATCGAAATCAATTCCAAGCAACACAAAAAAAACAGTGGATCAATTAAACCTATAATCTAAAATGAAGTCGTGGAAGTAAAATATTTTCAAGCAAAATCCAATCAAATCCAATAAAAACAATCCAACTAATGACAACAATGGAATAATATAATAGAAATAATAAAAAGAAAAACAAATTAGACAAAGTAAATAGTTATGCTATCCTAAAAAGGAAACTAAATTTAATTGAACAAGCAAAATTTCAAAATTATAAACAAATTTTACCCAAAATAATGTCAATCTGTCAATATTAAAAGAAAGCAATAACATATAAAATGACAAAATATATATCTTTAAAATAGATCCTTGTAGCAAACTGCAAAAGAAAACTTACTAAAAATATAGAAGATAGACAAATCAACTCATTTAAAAACAATAGTCCAAACCAAATAAAACATGAAAAAAATGGTATTAAGGGCTACCAGATTCCATTGAAAAGGAAGAAACAGGTTCCTAGTTGGCCTTGTTGTTCATCGGAGCTAGAGCCATACTAGCGAAGAAGAGTCTGGAGCCACACCAGAGAAGAAGGGTGACAGATCTGAGGTTGATTTTGAGTCATTTGGTCAGTGTCCTGGTGACTGGCTTCAGGGTCACTTCTTGTCAATTTTGCTGCGTTTTGGTGTGCTTTTTGGGTGGATTTGGTGTTATTTTGGGTTGGCTTTTCTGGCGAGTTTTGCTGATCAGAACAGGGGTTTTGGGTGGTTGATTTCATGAGTTTTTGAAGGTGTTTGGTTGACAGCTATCGGAGGTTTTTTGAGGTGCGTTTTGGTGGTTTTGTAGTGGAAGAAGGGTGGGGTTTTGGTCGAAAATTGTGGTTGTTGGAGCTACGTTTTGAGGCTTTTGGTGTCATTAGTGGCATTTTGCTGCCAGCCATAAAAGTTTTGTGATGGAGTTGTGGGTGGTGTTTTCCAGTAGTTTTGGTCGGGGTTTTGGTGATGGGAAGGGGGTTCGTTTAAGGGGCTTATTTTGGGTTTTTGGGGTGGTGTTTGGTGTCAAAAATGATGGTGTTGGGGCTGATTTATTGGTTGTTAGGTGGCTTGTCGGAGATGGCGGTTTTCAGGCATTTCGGGTGGTAGTTTGTTGGTTTTTTAGGTGGTCAGAAATAGGGTTATGTGGTGGCATTAGAGATGAGCAACTGGAGGAGACAGAGAGGAGTTGCGGGCCTGAGTGTAGAAAGAGAGGGAGAGGTGGCAGCCATGGTGGCTGCTTGGTAATGGTGACCGAAATTTTCGCCGGATTCTAGTGAGGAGTGCCGGAAAAATTAAAAAAGAAAGAGGAGATATGATTTTTAGGAAATTTTTTTTTCAATTTAGGAATCTACCCTACACAATTATGGTGATAAAGATTATATACACCTCAAAACCTATACTTAATGGGCTAAAATGACGTGGGCTTAAATTTTGGTTCAATTAACATACAAATATAATTATATCTGGATAACAAAAATGAATTATTACAGTGCGTTAAAAATATTAAAAATGAACAAAATAAATATGACCAACGATAAATAAAATTAAAAAAATAGATAAATAAAGCAGACAAAAACATGCAATTTAACACAAAAATAATGATTTAGCAATAAACTAAAAATAATAATATAAAAATATGAACTTTGAAAACATTAGGCCAGAGTTGGGTGTCAACAACTGTCCCTTTCGTTGGGTGTGATCGATGAAAGAGATCGTGGACAAAGAAAGTTGATGAACCAAATTTGACCAAACACTTAACCTTCAAATAAGAGTGCATTGATTGTGGTGGAAGTTGCAGAATTTTTTATGTCTTCCTCAAAAATTCTGTCCCAGGTACTGGCATAATCTTCAATCTGGACTTGTTGCGTCCTTTCTAACACAGTACATATTTTGTACTATAATATCTGAGAAAACTTGTTAGTAGCAAATGGAAATACAAATATGAACATAATTCATGCAAACCTGGTATAACATGTTATACTGAAGGAGATAATGTTCCATTTTAGGTGTATTACTCATGAAGGAAAAGATGATCTAAAGTAGCACACCAATCACATTGAAGGAAGTGTTCCAAATTTAACATGTCACATTGAAGAAAGTGACACTCCAATAATAATGTAACATGTCACATTGAAGGAAGTGACGCTCCAATAATGAATATAATGTGTCATGTTGAAGGAAGTGACGCTAAAAAATGATGTAACATGTCACAATGAAGGAAGTGACTTTCCAAAATAGCTTAACTTGTCACATTCAATGAAGTGACTCCAAAACAGCTTAACTTGGTCACAATGAAGGCAGTGACACTCCAAAATAGCTTAACTTGTCACATTGAAGGCAGTGACACTCCAAAATAGCTTAACTTGTTACACTGAAGGTAATCACGCTCCAAAATTATTTAACTTGTCATGTTGAAGGCAAGTGACGCTCCAAAAATTATTTAACTTGTCACGTTGAAGGAAAGTGATGCTCCAAAATTATTTAACTTGTCACGCTGAAGGCAAGTGATGCTCCAAAATATTTAACTTAAAAACTAAGAGGTATACTACATTCTTTGGAATGCACAATTCAATGAAATAAAATAAGCATCTCACATTGAGGGACTAACCTAATGTGACATTATTTAAAACAACAATCATATATCAAAAGAAAAATGCAATTTATAAGAAAATAATTCAAAAATCTTTTTAAAGGTGTATACATAAAAAGAATAATAAAAAGGACTCCCAAAAAAAATGTTTGGCCTTTTTTATTTTTTAAAAATAAAGAATGTAAAGAAATATTCAAACCTTAACTACCATTGGTACCAATAGTTAGGAATACATAAACAATTTCTTTTTCTACTTTTTCTTTCAACCAAGATTAAATTTGGAGTAACTCCTACAGGTTCAAGTGGTACCTCAAACATACTTAAGTATCAACAAGATCTGTTCAACTTGATTCAAATAAAGATTTTGAATTATACCAATTCTCATGTTTCGAGTGCTCTCACAACAAAGAAAGTCTTATTTCATACATGTAGGAAACATTTGATTTAAGGACATTTTGCAAAATATGCTCTCACTCAGAAAGATGTTCAATGCATGCAATTGTGATACCATATGCTTAGACTTCATGTAAGTCTCCACTAATGTGAGAACATTTGAAATAAGATCATGTAGGACTTGTAATTGGTTTATAATGCAGGCTCATGGCTGGTAGAATATTCATCTGGGATAAGAGTGACTTAACTTTTCCTTAAGTGTCACACTGATTTTGTGCTTTTGGCTATTGGTGTGCATTTGACGCTTCATACTCTTTGTTGTCCTTGTTTTGACTTCATAGAGACATTATTCGCTAAGAATTTCTTCATTTTACCCCCCTTTTGGAAATTTATCTCTTTTGTTAGAACAATTCTTTTCTTGTCTTTCTTTAACTTTGCAGGGGTATTTTTTTCCTTTCTTATTTTTCAACATCCTTTTTCTTTTCTCCCTTTTTTTCTTTTCTGTCTCTAGAAGTCGTTTTGCTTCCTTGACTTTGAGACTTTGCATCTTTTGCCTGTAATAATTTCAAATTGGAATCTTCATCTTATCATTTTGCACATGATTTTGTGCGCTCAAGAAGGATGGGCCAAGAGAGGGATAGTGCATGTAAACACTCAAAAAAGGGAACGGCTAAGGTGTGATTGTCCAAAGAAAAGGCTTCAGGCTCAAAGTTGTTAAACCCCGAAATTGCTTAAGGTTAATTATTAATTGGGATAAATTGTTGGGATTGAAGTATAGCTTAAATTTAA